>JBBBDQ010001640.1:2952500-3135000 GCA_037127315.1 Ascarosepion bandense | reverse complement strand
GATAGATATATTGGAAGAGATTGATATATATATATATATATATATATATAGATAGATAGATAGAAAGATAGATAGATATGAACAGAATCTGCATAGATAGATAGATAGATAGACATGAACAGAATCTGCATAGATAGAAAGATAGATAGATAGATAGATAGATAGATAGATAGATAGATAGATATGAATAGAATCTGCATAGATAGATAGATAGATAGATAGATAGATAGATAGATAGATAGATAGATAGATATATAGATAGATAGATAGACAGATAGTGATGAACAGAATCTGCATAGACAGATATATAGACAATGAACAGAATCTGCATTGATAGATAGATAAATAGATAGATAGATATGAACAGAATCTGCATAGATAAATATATATATAGATAGATAGACAGATATGAACAGAATCTGCATAGATAGATAGATAGATAGATAGATAGATAGATAGATAGATAGATAGATAGATAGATAGATAGATAGATAGATAGATAGATATGACAGAATCGGCATAGATAGACAGATAGATTTATAGATAGATAGATATGAACAGAATCTGCCAAGATAGATAGATAGATAGATATAAACAGAATCTGGATAAATATATATATATATATATATATATATATATATATATATATATATTGATAGACAGATATGAACAGAATCTGCATAGATAGATAGATTAGATTAGATAGATAGATAGATAGATAGATAGATAGATAGATAGATATATGGAAGAGATTGATATATATATATACATACATATATATAGATAGATAGATAGATTGATATGAACAGAATCTGCATAGATAGATAGATATATAGATATATAGATAGATAGATATGAACAGAATTTGCATAGATAGATAGATAGATAGATAGATAGATAGATAGATAGATATAGAATAGAATCTGCATAGATAGAGGGATGGATAGATAGATAGATATGAATAGAATCTGCTTAGATAGATAGGCAGACATATAGATAGATAGATAGATAGATAGATAGATAGATAGATAGATAGATAGATATGAACAGAATCTGCATAGATAGATAGATAGATAGATAGATAGATAGATAGATAGATAGATATATATGAACAGAATCTGCCAAGATAGATAGATAGATAGATATATAGATTGATAGATAGATATATAGATAGATAGATATGAACAGAATGTGCATAAATATATATATATATATATATATATATATATATATATATATATATATATATATATATATATATATATAGATAGATAGATAGATAGATATGAACAGAATCTGCATAGGTAGATAGATAGATAGATAGATAGAAGACAGATATAAACAGGATCTGCATATATAGATCGATATATTGGAAGAGATTGATATATATATATATATATATATATATATATATATAGATAGATAGATAGATAGATAGATAGATAGATAGATAGAAATGAACAGAATCTGCATAGATAGATAGATAGATAGATAGATATGAACAGAATTTGCATAGATAGATAGATAGATAGATAGATAGATAGATAGATAGATAGATAGACAGATAGATAGATATATAGATAGATATGAATATAATCTGCATAGATAGAGGGATGGATAGCTAGATAGATATGAATAGAATCTGCATAGATAGATAGATAGATAGATAGATAGATAGATAGATAGATAGATAGATAGATAGATAGATATGAACAGAATCTGCATAGATAGATTGATAGATAGATAGATAGATGGAAATAGAAATAGATAGATATGAACAGAATCTAGATAGATAGATAGATAGTTATATAGATATATAGATAGATAGACAGATAGATAGATAGATATGAACACAATCTGCATAGATAGATAGATAGATAAATAGATAGATAGATATGAACAGAATCTGCATAGATAGATTGATAGATAGATAGATAGATATGTAGGTATTGAGGATGTTCCCAAAATGTTCTCAATTGCCATCAAAGAAATAAGGCCCGATGACCCCAGCAGACAAAACTGAACACCTTTTTTTGTCGTTTTGTACAGAATGACTTTCGGAGATCCTCCTCCTAACCACAAATGTATCGATAATTTTATTTAACTTTTCCTTTTGTTACAAATGGGGTGTTATCTTTGGGACACAGCCAAGTGTCACTGATACTAATACTTCATGACATACTCTTTCAGCTACCAGCCAGCTTATCTGGTTGTCGAAGTATAAATAGTTTGAGAAATATTCAGGCAGTCAGTCAGTGGTACACGCTTTGAGCAGATGATTATCCCGCAGTAGGTTGCCATTGCTTTCTGCGATAGAATGGTTGCCATCCAAGGCTATAGAATCTAGTCTCTTCTATTATTTGACTTATAGGTAGTTGGGGAAGAAATGTATTATATTATTAAATAGTAGTTAGTGGGGTATCAGTTTATTACTTCATAACAATATAAAACTGACCCCCACTTTATGACCAGTAGAAGACTTAATCATGATTCTAACTATTATATTTAGCCAGTTAATTCAGCGCCATACATGATTCACGCTTTGGGCGATCATGTTTCGAAAGAGACATGACTGACTGGGCAGATGATTATCCCGCAGTAGGTTGCCATTGCTTTCTGCAGTAGACTGGTTGCCAGCAAAGGCTATAGAACCCAATCTGTCCTATTATTTGACATAACTGGAGGGAAGAGACGGATTAATACCTTTCTTAATGATATTTGGGCGTAAGTGAACGCAAGGAATTCAACTGGAATTCGAACACGGCTCCCCGATTTGTCGTTCCGTGCCGATATCCACTAAACATGAAAATTGAATTTAATTTTATCATATTATTATGTATTTATTTAGATATTTACATTCATTATGGACAAACGTTTTCATCTTTTTGGCCATTGTTACAATATTTCGACTGTTATAATATCTAGCCTTCTTCAGGTGTCCGTCGATCCCAGTAGCCTTCAATAAATTTCAAGTTGAATTCTTTACGATGGTAGATAACAGGACAAATTGGGTTCTATAGTCTTGGATAGAAACCAGTCTACCGCAGAAAGCAATGGAAACATACTACGAGATAATTTTCTTCCCAGTCAGTCATGTTTCTTTCGAGACATGATCGACCAAAGCGTGTATCACTGTGGCACTTGACTGACTAACTAGATTGGCGGCAAGGTCACATCATTTTACAGTTGGATTGGCTAGATGTAACCGGAAGTTCTATGCTAACAATTTCTTCTTGTGGAACTGTCCTCCGTCTTACCAATCAACTTTGAACTTCAAAAATTTAAAAGCAATCGTTTTCTTCTGTCTTCTTAATTCTTGTTCTCTTATTGTCCTCTATGTTTAATAGAATATTTTTATTATATTCTGTGATATTCAGTAACCCCCTGAATTTGAGTGGCTTTATTACCTTGTTTGGTGTGAAATGATTAAAAAATAATAGTGAAACATGTGATAATAACAAGGATGGGACACTCGTCTGAACGTAGATAATGTTAACTCATTTAAGAAATTCAAACAAATATTATGTATTGATATTTAACTGATCGTAATGTTTTTCTTTCTTTCAGCTAATGCAGCGAAAAGAAATTTATTTGTTGTTTTTTTACCTGGAAAACAAATAAAACCCGAATCGATTAAATACGGCCGATATCCTTCCAGAACCAACGATTCTAAGCTCAAAGATATATCCTAGATCGCATGTTCCTCAAATAAAAAATAACTACAATTCGTGATTTTTTCTGAAATTATGGCGCTTTTTAAAAAGAAAAAAGATTCGAGCGGTCGTCAGTTTTACGTCGAGTTTCTTGGATGGTTACCGTGCAAGGGAATACGAGGGAATATCTATACAAATTCCGTCGCCCACGAATTAATACAAAGGAAAATAAAATATCCTGACGTTCCGAAAATGACTCTCCAGGTGACATTTAATGAGATTAAAATTTCCAATGATAATTCCGAGGAATACCGAAAGGAAAAAATCACCTCTGTGAAATATCCTTGCATCATGATGAAAAACGTCATGTACGCAAATTGCATGACCGAGAGGAACGCAGATATTGCCGCTTGTATATACTACGCTTTTAACCCGGTTACGAAAGCTATGTTACACACTCATGTCTACCAATTTGATTCTTCCGCAACAGCCTCTACTTTCGTGGATCTTATCAACCAAGTAATATTGACACCCCAACATCAAGACTATGTTTCCTATTTAGAAAATCAATTGCGAAATGACGGGTTTTTGCAAGCGGTTATCGACAGACCTCCCCCGCAACAAAAATATTTACAGCAAGGTACTCGGAGACCGGAAAGTGAAACCATTCCTGACGAACCAGCAGATGAGGAACCGGAGACTTACATCAGTCCGGAAGCTCAAACTATGCAAGCCGTCACTTCAGAGTTGAAGCAAAAGCTACGGACGCGCGAAGGGCCCCTATTACTGCCACCAAAGGATTATGATACAGTACACAGGAAACAGGGAAGATTGAACGATATTACCTCACGAAAATGTCTCAACGAAATATTAGTTGGTCGCACTGCCGTAGAAGCAGCAGTAGGCTCTGTATCTGGGAATGCATCCCTCTTGAATGAAGGAGAAGAAGACCAAAACAAAAACCCGAACGATAAGCTTATATATTACCCTCCTAAGCAACCAGCCGACTACGACATGATATACCCAATAACATCCGTTGGAAGCCCACCAGTAATGCGAAGAGAAAACCTATACAGAAGAAACAGGGAAAGCACTGATTCGTTCTTAAGTACTTCCTCAGGAGGCAGTCGGGCAAGTTACATCTCACAAAGTCAAAGCAGTCCTACACTTGCAACTAAGCGTGCTAACATGACCGCTTATGAAAACATTCCAACGTTAAAAGTCCCAGATCGAAGCCCTATTGCCACCAGCAGCCCGGATGTGTTTAAGAGGAATAGTTCACATCACATGCGAGAAAATTCCCTGTCTTCCAGCCACAGTGGATTATCATCTCACTCGGACCAATCTCAAAATTTTTCACAAATAATGAACGAAGAAAACCTGGAAATCCCCCCGGATTATGACGAAAGCCCATACAAGGTTAATCCCGAAAACCAGAGACACCAAGATAGAAGTTCGGGATTCAATGATGCTAGAAGTATTGATAACCTAAATTATGACCCTAATTACAGCCAGGTTCATCCTAGCATGAGGAATCCGTACAATCATAGTCCAAATTATGCACAATATCCCCCTGACACTTCTGAATTATATTCTAAACCTATAAGACGAAGTACACCTGTACAACGCTAAGAGGACGAAAAAAAATAATTTGATACACAGCGATTAAAAATAAGTGGAATTTGTGAGTTCCAAATCTAAACAAACAAACGGTATGTTTTACATTTTATAGAATATATCTAGGTATGTGTTTCTAAACAACTCCCATGTGCAAATTAATTGGGTAAATTTTCGTTTTAGGTACCGACGGCTTTTCCCCCTTCAAATTTATCCAAAATAGCATTATTTCTGTGCAAATGTATATGCTGAACTCAAATCAACAATTAGTTATTGGAGAAACTTACCTTTTTTTTGGTTTGAAAGTCCATAAAAAAAATAAAACGAACTATATCTCGCACTTTTTCTCTCCCGTAACTCTCACGAAGTCATGTAATTAACTGCAGAATAACGTTCTACGTAGGCGATGTACTTCCTGTTGTGAGAGTAATAAGCGTAGAAATACAATAGCGCATTACTTTAATTCCCGGAAGTACATCGCCGGAAGTATCAGTAAATGAAGAAAAATCGACAAAAAATTAGATTACATGCGCAGTCCGTCATTCAGATATAGTTCGTTTTTTTTATGAACATTTGGATAAAAAAAGGTAAGTTTCTTCAATAACTAACAGTTGATTTGAGTTCAGCATAAACATTTGCACAGAGATAATGCTATTTTGGATAAATTTGAAGGGGAAAAGCGACGGGATTTAAAATGAAAATTTACCATAAATTGAAACAACTGTTCTAGTTTCCTTTCTTTCACGATATGGCTAGTTTTAAACTCACAGATGTTACAGGGTGTAATCAATTTCTATTTTTTCCTCAGAATAGGTCATTTGCAGTGGTGTGCAGTAATATGAATCTATTTTCGGGGTGTATAATGAAATTTGTTTGGCCTTGAAAAATATTGCGACATCCGTGATTGCATCAGCTTTTTATCCCGACCAGACACTATTGTCTCTGCTGTCGATTGTCTACGGCCATTGTCTGCGACGGGCATTACTCCAAGGAAGCGTAAGAAAATTATAACACTGCACGAACACACTGACAAACCTTACAGAGAGATGCGGATATTGTTGGTACCAACCTCCCAACTGTCAGTCGTGTCTTCAAGGCGAAAAAACAAACTAGATTTATCATTGCAAAAAGTAAAGAAAAATGCTGTCAGAAGGAAAACAAACGACCAGGTGATTACCTATCAGGGAAAGTGTGAAAGATCTCAGGAAGACATTATTTGTGTTGTTTCAATTAATTTACACAATGGTATATATATATATATATATATATATATATATATATATATATATATATATATATATATGAAAAAGATTAAATTCCACTTATTTTTAACTTATTTGTTTAAACAATTTTCATTTTTTTAATAGATGCTCATATTTGAGTAGATGGTCTGTCTTTGGTACTAAACTTTATTTTATTTACGTCTACCGGCCTGAATAACCGACAAATCCTGCCGGAAGACGCATATAATTCTATCACGATTTCCCGATTTTTCAGGCAAGTAGAAGTAAATAAAATATAATGTTTAATAACAAAAACAGACCATCTACTCAAATATGAGTATAAAAACTATGTTCAAACAAATAAAAGGACACGTATGAATACATATATATATATATATATATATATATGTGTGTGTGTGTGTGTGTGTGTGTGCGTGTGTGTGTGCGTGTGTGCATGCGTTACCAAGATAAACTACGCATGAATTAATATATGTATATGCATTCATAAACATTCCTATATATATATATATATATATATATATATATATATATATATATATATTTTAATTCAGATACTTCAATCCAAGGGAAAAAAAAGCAGGAAGGTAAATTCCAAAAAACCCGATCCTAATTAATATTAAAAAATGATACAGGAAGAGAGCTCCATGTAATAAAATATTACAGAGCAAATATATATTAAAAAAGGATTAATTCAAAGATGTTGAATGGCCATTTCGATATGAAGATCCCCACGGGGGACGACACACCACCTCAGCAACAGAAAAAAGAGTTTCTGAAAGGTTTTTTCTGTTGCTGAGGTGATGTGTCGTCCCCCGTGGGGATCTTCATATCGAAATGGCCATTCAACATCTTTGAATTAATCCTTTTTTAATATATATATATATATATATATATATATATATATATATATATATATATATGTTTGTATGTATGTATTTGTGTGCGTCTGCATTCGTAATTGAATATCAATTAACTTACAGTGCTCTGTTTTGTA
Source organism: Ascarosepion bandense (assembly GCA_037127315.1). Lineage (NCBI taxonomy): Eukaryota > Metazoa > Mollusca > Cephalopoda > Sepiida > Sepiidae > Ascarosepion > Ascarosepion bandense. The sequence goes on along the minus strand of JBBBDQ010001640.1, from coordinate 3,127,492 downwards.
GAAATCCATATATCATATTTTTTTTCATTGGCGCGTGCGCACGCACCCACACACAGACTTATATATAATCGAACTTTAACAACTCATTACATTTATATATATGAAAGCAGGTATATATATATATATATATATATATATATATATATATAGTTAGCGACAATGGGAAAACTGTATTAGATGCCAACGCGTTTCATCCATTGTGAACTTTTTCAAAGCAAAAAAAAAAAAAACGAAATGAATTTATTAAAACTAAGTAACTAATGATAACAAAACAAAATGTTCGTAGCAATTGAAAGAATTTTGTTTTGTTATTATTAATTACTTTGTTTTTAATAAATTAATTTCGTTTTTTGCCTTGAAAAAGTCTACATTGGATGAAACGCCTTGGCAAATAATACAGTTTTCCCATTGTCTCTTACATTTATAAATATTGTTTTTTTTCTACAGGTTAACTCTGACAGATTTTTCAAATATATATATATATATATATATATATATATATATATATATGAATAGAGTAGGTAAGGAACAAATAGGAAAAAATTGTCTTTAATCTAACATATTTCAATTAAACAACCTTCTTCAGAGATTTATTAAAGACAAATAATTTAAAAATCCAAGAGACAGTATGTTGATTGAGGTGTAGTGTCATTGGTCGGATACGTGATTCGGGTACGTTTAATACATTATTTTCGCTTACGTATGCTTACATTTATAATAAACATCTAAAATTCTTTTACGTATTGGCACACACACTTAAACAGACAAGAGTTTTTTCTTCTACATTTAATATTCATCCATTGCTGTATCACACGTGACCTATCTGACCAATGAAACTATACCTCAATCAACATACTGTCTCTTGGATTTTTAAATCATTCGTTTTATAATAAATCTTTGAAGAAGTTTGTTAAAGTGAAACATGTTAGTTTAAAGATGCTTTTTTCTTACCTGTTCTTTACTTAACTCATCTTGTCGGATTCCGATCCCTATATTCAACTCATATATATATATATATATTGTCTACTTATTTTTATACTGGTCCTTCTCAGTAGACTAAACAATTTTTTGGTGTTAAGATGAAATTCATCAAGAAAGTCGACGTAGTTTTTGTTTTTTCAACGCAAGTACCTTCTACCGTTGCGGATGTGTGTTGTGGTGCAGTGGATATCGGCTCGGAACGAGAAATCGGGGATTCAAGTTCGAATTCCAGCTGAATTTATTGCATTCACTTACGCGCAAATACTCTTGGTTAAGGTATTAATCCGTCTCTTCCTTCCAGTTATGGGTTAAATAACAGGACAGACTGGGTTCTATAGCCTTTGTCGGCAACCAGTCTACTGCAGAAAGAAATGGTAACCTACTGCGGGATAATCTTCTGCCCAGTCAGTCATGTCTCTTTCGAGACATGATCGCCCAAGCGTGTATCACGTATGGCACTTAAATGACTGACCTTCTACCATTTCTGGGATAATTTTCAGGGGTAAATTTCAATGACAAACTTATTGCGATAAAATCAGCATTCCTCTATGATGCCTATTTTTAAAAACAGGCACCATCGCAAACTGTCATTATTTTAAAATTCTTAATTTATCCGTTGTATGTAAGGAATGTTCTGCAAACAAGCGTTTCAATTTAAGGAAGTTGACCGGAAATTGTTAGTAATGTAACATTAAATTGTTTATACACTTTCATATGTTAATAAGTTCGTGTTTGTAATTTACCCCTGAATATGATCTGAGAAAATATCGAAAGTACTAGGCTAAAAAAAAAAAAAAAGAAAGAAATAAAAAAATTCTATAGCGCTTTCCTTGATAAATTCTACCTTAATATCAATAAACTGATTAGACAACTGAGAAAGATCAGTATAAAAATAAGTAGACACAATATGTCTATATTATTTAATGAAACACGCACATACACACACATATACCTACAGGAGTATATATTTTTTCTACATTTTTAAGTAGTTTGTCTCTTAAATGTCATGCTATGTTATTTTGATATTTCAAATAATGTATATTTCTTTTATAGGATAAATTTATCGTATTATATTCTTGTTACTATTTAAATCTATAAAACAAAACACCTTCCGAGAAACTGTCCAGATAGTGAAACTAACTAATGAAATAAAATTTTGAAAATAAAGCTTACTGCGTTGTTTTACGAATTGTCACAAGAAATACCATTGTCCGATATCTGAATAGATGTTAATGTTGAATTGAGGCTTATTGCATTTTAAATCGATGTTTAGGGGGAATAATTTCCGCGCTAAATATTAAATTAAAAGAATACACACTCTCACACGATTATATTGCATACATTTTCTATAAACTGGAAATATAACTCAACACTGCATGCAGACAGTCAATTTCACGCCTGAAGCTATCTTCATAATACACTGTCTATATTTATAAAAGCTTTATTCCTTATTTTTGCAAACTTTTAAAAATAAATGTAACACATTTTAAACAATATACAGTTCTGTGCAAAAGTATTAGGACAATAACTGTTTTATCTTTTATGAGGCATATTGACAGAAAATAAACAATTTAATTAAAATAATTTTATTTGATTTACTCAACAAATGCTTTAACAAGAAAAAATATTGTTAGAAAATAAATTTAATATTTAGTATAATAGCCTTTCACTTTTAAATAATAAAATAATTGCGACAATTTACCAATCGCACCTAGTATATATATATATATATATATATATATATATATATATATATATATACAGTACTATGCAAAAGTATTAGGACAAAAACTGTTTTATCGTTTATGAGGCATATTGACAGAAAATAAACAATTTAATTAAACCAATTTTATTTGATTTACTCAACAAGTGCTTTAACAAGAAAAAATACTTGTTACAAAATAAATTTAAAATTTAGTATAATAGCCTTTTACTTTGATCACAGCCTTCATTCTGTCAGGCATTGACATCACAAGCTTCTTCAATGTATCACAAGCTTCTTCAATGTATCTAATGGTATCTCCTGCCAAGCAGCTTGTATTTTTTCCCAAAGTGTGTCTTGCGAAATAACATAAGATTTACCAATTTTTTATCCAAAATATCCCATAGATGTTCAATAGGATTGAGATCAGGGCTTTGTGGGGGCCAATTCAAATTCCGAAGCCTTCCTTCTTCTTCCTTTTTAGCTAAATAATTCTTACAAAGGTTGGCATTTCACCCTGTATTTGAATTTCAGTGAGGCTTTTAGGAAAATCACCCCTGTCCTAATACTTTTGCACATTATCGGTATTGTGCAAAAGTGTTAGGTGATTTTGAACTTTATTTTGATGCCTCATAAAAGATAAACTAGTTCTTGTCCTAATACTTTTGCACAGTACTGTATATATACTAGGTGCGATTGGTAAATTGTCGCAATTATTTTGATGCCTCATAAAATATAAAATAGTTCTTGTCCTAATACTTTTGCACAGTACTGTATATATACAAGGTGCGATTGGTAAATTGTCGCAATTATTTTGATGCCTCATAAAATATAAAATAGTTCTTGTCTTAATACTTTTTGCACTTTTGTCTTAATACTTTTGTATATGGCAAATGGCGCATAAGTTCTAATCAAGAGAGTTTGCTGACCATTTTCTTCTTTCACCAATTAAAGAAAATTGAAAAGTGCTACATTAGCACTGCTTTATATACCATACTTGATTTATATCCCTGGCCTGAATGCATGAGTGGCAGTACAGTTTTATCTGTTTTGTGTTACTGAAATTTGACAACTCCTAAAAATACTCAAGAACTATTCTTTTTTGAGACACACAACCTATTTTATTATTTTTGTTAAAAGAAATTATATTTTATTCTTCTAATAAAGTAAAAAAGTAAAGTTCCTCAAAAAAGAAATATTCTTGAGTGTTTAAAAAAAAAATGTATTCTCTTACTGTAACCCTCTGCACACCAGTGGTATTTTTGCCTTGCTTGGGGTGAAATGATTATTAAAGATTTCAAAATCTAACCAGAGAACTGAAAGACAGGAAAATCTCATTGGAAACAAAGAGAGTGTTGGACTGCTATGTGATATCTGTCCTTCTGTATGGCAGGACGTAGGCGATAACGGACTTGCGCCTGTTCCTTGTCGCTCTAAATATTTTTCTTCTTGGTATCTTTCCCAACCCCCGGTCCGCCATCTTTTTGCTCCAGCGTATCAAGTATGCCATCTTTTTGCTCCAGCGTATCAAGTATGTCTCCAGCGTATCAAGTATAATCAGTTTTCCCATTGTCTCGCATTGCTTTCTCCTGTCACTCTTTCCCTCTATCCGTCCTGTGAGTATTAGATTCTCCAAACCCTCCTCCCTCGTTGCGTGTCTCAGAAACTTCAGCTGTTTCGGTCCGTGGTATCCTCAGCATCCGTTCTGCAGAACCATATTTTTGTTGCTTCGAGCCTCTCCTTCATCCTTGAAGAGATCGTCCAACATTCGCTGGCATATAGAAGGATAGGTATTATATAGCAGTCCAGTGCTCTTTTTTTTTTCCATTGGGATCTTGCTATCTCCCAGCGTGCGTATATATATATATTGATTTTATAAGCGCCGCTTAGATTTGGCACAAGGCCGAAAGTAAGGGTTACTCGGTGAGGATTGAACTCACTACTCAGGTGTAACTGGTTCTAGCGAGACAAGCTTACTAACCGTTACACAAATTTGGGGTTATGATAGAATAAAGTAAAAGATACAAATAGAAAACGTATCTCAATCTAACATGTTTCACTTTTTCAGAGACCGAGAGAAAAATGAAAAAAAAAAAAAGAACAAAACGAGAGTATATTGGCATGCTGTGATTAGGGGTCCATTCTTGCTGGTCATACATGTATCAGTCAGTTAAGTGCCATACGTGATACACGCTTTGGGTGATCATGTCTCAAAAGAGACATGACTGACTAGGCAGAAGATTATCTCGTCGTAGTAGGTTTCCATTGCTTTCTGCGGTAGACTAGTTGCCAGCTAAGACTATAGAACCCAATCTGTTCTATTATTTAAAGCATAACTGGAAGGAAAAGACGTATTAATACCTCACCCTAAAGTATTTGTGCGTAAGTGAATGCAAGGAATACAACTGGAATTCGAACTCGACTCCCCGATTTCTCGTTCCGAGTCGATATCGACAATATGTATCACGTGTATTAAAACAATGGATAATTATTTTTGAATATATGTGCGTGAGAAATTTCGCGTATGTGTATTAGGTTGTTACAAAAGTAATGGCCGATTGCAGAAGCTTGAATTTATTTTTGAAAAATTAACTGTAGAAATGTTGAAAATAATTAAAATACAAGCCTTGAGCGCCTATGCATCTCTGCCATCGATTGACGAGTTTATTTATTCTTTGTTGATAAAAAGTTATTGACTGTGATACAATGAAATCTTTGAAAGCTGATTCCACCTCTGGTTTGGACCTAAATGTTTTTCTATTTAAAAATGTGCTTAAGTACTTTAGAAAAATGATAGTCAGTGAGTAAAAGTTCAGGAGAATATGGAGGATGTGATAAACTCTTGTATCCCTAGTCTGTGAGTTTTTGCAACGTCATTCTTGTAACATGTGGCCACGCATTATCGTGGAGCAAAATTGAACTACGTCGGTTCACCAATGCAGGTTTCATTTTTGGCAGGCATACATGCATTTCAGCAAGTCAATTGCACTAAAGCTCTGCATTAATGCTTTGATTAGCTTCCAAAAAGCTGTAGTGGATAACATCAATTGCAGACCACTATACAGACACCATAATCTTTTGCTGATGCAACTGACTTTGGTAAATGTTTGTTGAGTATCGTCACGATCAAGCCATTGACCTGGTTGTTTACGGTTATCATAAAGGCCCCACCTTTTATCACAAGTGACTATTCGGTCAAAAAAGAGATTGATGTTACGCAGAAAGAGCATCAAGCACACGTCATAGTTTTTTAAAAATTTTCATTGAGATTATGAGGAATCCATTTATTGAGCATTTTCACTTTGCCAATATTCTGCAAATAGCGTGAGACTGTTGCAGTGCCGACACCAAGTATTGTGCCCAAGTTTGAACTCATGCAAGAAAAGGAAACGAAAATCATATTTTGTCATGTTCATAATTAAAGGCTTCTATGCTTTAAGAACATTTATGTGTGAAAATAAGTTAAAAATTATTAAAGAGCACATATTAATTATTATGTATACCAAGATTCACTTAATATATAACGTAAATCAGTCAGTTAAGTGCCATACGTGGAACACGCTTGGGCGATCATGTCTCGAAAGAGACATGACTGACTGGGCAGAAGATTATCCCGCAATAGGTTGCCATTACTTTCTGCGGTAGACTGGTTGCCGACCAAGGCTATAGAACCCAATCTGTCCTGCTATTTAACCCATAACTGGAAGGAAGAGACGTATTGATACCTTTCCCAAGGGTATTTGCGCGTAAGGGAATACAACGGATTCAGCTGGAATTCGAACTCGGCTCCCTGGTTTCTCGTTTCGAGCCGATATCCACTGTACCACAACGCACATACTATGCTAAAATGGCTTTTCAAAATACAACACTCCGAGCGGCAAAAAATACAACACTTCGTTTTTGTAACGACCTAATACCATTAGAAAGTCTCAATAATCTTTTACTGGTGCAGCTTCCGCTTTAGCAAATGTTACAAAGACATACTTTTTGCTAGTGTGATGAAATCTACGCCATTTTTAATGCTATTTGTTACGTGTTAAGTGTAACAAAAGAACAAAAATTGATTAACCAAAACTCAGAGTTAATTCACAGACAAATGTTTAATTTACAAAACACATCAAATAAAACATTTACAAATGTACAATTTTTGCTGCATTCAAAACAAGAGACATAGAGTTTACTACTGGCAAGTGTTACGAGGAAAGAAGGGGAAGGTAAGGTGTCAAATATCTTTACCCAGTTAAGTTGGCGAAGAAGTTAAGTGTTATACTTCTTGGAAATCCTTAAATGAGTATATAAAGACTAATTATTTGTTTGGTCAATGAAAGAGTCAAAAACATATATTTACCCTTTTTTGTTCCAGGAAGTTCTCTTTCAGACGGACTTTTCTATGAGATTCTTTCGGCTGGATTTAAATCCTTGAATCAAAACCGGAGCTGATAAGGTCAGCACATCCTGTTAACAACTCTTCCAGGTTTTAGTCTGTCGACAAACTTTCTATGAGATTCTTTCGGCTGGATGTAAATCCTTGAATCATAACCGGAGTTGATAACATCAACAAACCCTGGTAACAGCTAACTACTCACTGCCCCCAAACTATTTTTATAGGGGTTAACACCTAATTTGCATATGTTAGAATCCTTTAGAACTATCTAGATTTTACTGGAACATTCTGGTCTTTCCAAACGTTTTATTTCTAATTTCCTTATTTTTACGACAACTTCATGAATTAAAACTTTTTTGGAATAACACGTAGGACTCAATAGAATCCCTTACTACAACTTTTTAGACATTATTATTATTATTTTTATATATAAAAGCATCCTCGTAACATTATTTTGCAAGCTACTAATTTCCCTGTAGCTTCCTTATATAATAAGTTTGTCTTTCTAATTCACCCCTAAGGAGATCGAAAATACTAGGGTCGGAAAAAAACTACGTAGCATTCCTTGATGAATTTCATCTTAACATCAAGAAAGAACTGGAAAAAAAAAAACAGTAAAAATATATATAAAATGTCTATATTATTCTGTGAAACACACTACATAATTAAACAACTCAAACATCTATATATAGTCATCCGCAGACAGATCTCTTTCGCTGTATCACAGATCATCAGTACGTTTAGACATCCGATTGCTTTTACCCAGGATTGAAACCCGACCGAATTGGCGTCAGTCGGTGATTCTACCCCTGAGCTATGGACGCTCGGTAGAAGGAGGCAGACTTTTAGTGTATGATGTATCATACGCCAGTAGTTAGAGTGCTATAATTCATTACTGATATATATATATATATATATATATATATATATATATATATTCTAAACATATACCGTTAAATATAAGAGATAATGAATAAAGACAAAAATTCTCAAACATTTGGATAATTTTTTATTAATTTGGTTCTAATTATCCAAAAGTTGGAGAATTTTTGTCTTTATTTTCAACTGAAATTAAAGCCAAAATACGACGTTTAGAACGGCTCATGATTAAACATAATAGACATTCATTGTCTCTTATATTTAACAGTATATGTTTAGAAAATTATTTGCTGTCTCGATACACTATATATATATATATATATATATATGAAATGATTTGTCTGAACATTATTTTTGATCGATACTCGTATTTTAGTAGATATTCTGTTTATAATCAAACAGTATTATATATTGATTTCTACCGGCCTGATTATTTACGATATGCCGAATGATACACATTTGACTGGTCGTCATTCATGGTTGAAAGGTCTAAGACGCACCAGATCATATCGTGGCTTCCCCTATGTGGATAGGGGTCGCAGATTCGAATCCTGCCAATTGACACACATTTTCGTAATAAACATTTATCGTAAATAATTAGGCCGGTAGAAATAAACTTATAATACTGCTTGATTATAAACAGAATATCTACTTAAATACGAGTATCGATAAAAAATAATGTTCAAACAAATCATTTCAAATTGTCGGCTGTTTATAACCAAGTTTCGTTAATCTTCTAATCCAAGTTTCGTTATTTTCCGTGACATGTTATATATATATATATATATATATATATATATATATATATATATATATATATATAGTGTATGGAGGCAGCAGATAATTTTCTAAACATATACTGTTAAATATAAGTAGACAATAAATGTCTATTATATTTAATCACGAGCCGTTCTAAACATCGTATTTTGACTTTAATTTCAGGTGAAAATAAAGACAAAATTGTCCAACATTTGGATAATTTTTTATTAAGTTGGTTCTAAGCTTTCGGCTCACATGAGCCATCTTCAGAGAGGTTACAGGAACGTTAACATAAAGACATCCACCATCAAAGATGATTTTATCTTGTGTTGACATAAAACATTGCTAAGCAACGATAACAGTCACCGAATAGCAGACGCAGGTCGTAAATTTGTAATGCGATTCTATGACGTCACACCGCGTGAGAGACCAAAATGTTAACAGAACCATATGTCTAAATGAAATGTAATTTGTTGTGAACAGATTGAAATGTGATTTTATTAAGTGTGGGTTGTTTCGATTTAATGTAGATGGCCTCCAATATCTGAAGGTTTTATTGTATTATTGACTAAAATCTGTCTGTATGGTAACGTCTCTGTATCCTCTCTGAAGGAGAGAGAAGAAAAAGAGGATCCGAAGCGAAAGAGAAACCGAAGAGGAGCCGGTTACAGGCTGGGGGGGTCAGAGAAGGATGGGAATACTGATGTTAAGAGAGTTGCGTGACAGTAGAGTGAAAACGAGACAAGAACAAGATTCAGCCGATCTTAGGGAAAGCATAAGAGAAGTATGGGTGTCAAGGGAATAAGAGGTGGCAATTGAAGTTGCATTTAAACTCTTGTTGATTGTAGCTATCTGGGAAGCAAATATACGGAAGGGAGTTCCAAGGCGAGATGTGCGAGAAAAGAAGCTGGGAGAGTAGACGTGAGGGGGCTGACTTGGTTGCTTTGACTGTAAAAGGGCAGGACCTTGTTGCCAGCCTGGTTGAGTGAATTCTTGTAGAGAGGGTACCAGGAAGCTAAGCTTGTTTGGGCAGAAGCCATGAAAATATTTGTAGAAGAGACAGAGGGAAACTACATCCCGTCGGTGAGAAAGTGGCTGGAGTTGAGCAGCCAGGTCGGGATTGATTACATTGCAAATTCTCTTCTGGAGCATGTCGAGAACCCTGAGATGAATAGCAGGGGCGCCTGACCAGACATGACAACAGTATTCAATGCAAGGTCGGATGGTAGATTTGTATATGTATCAGATGGACTCACGCAGGAAAAACTTCCGACACAGTGACCCAGGCTTCCTAGCAGTAGATTTAGCTATTGATTCAATGTAGTCGTTCCATTTGAGGTCTGCTGAGATTGAGACTGAGGAGTAGCAGTATATTGTTTTCGGGGAGACTAGCTAGTTCTATGTTAATGTGGGAGGGAGGGACTATCTATGGTGGTTGACGGATAGCAGCTTCGTTTTGGAAACATTAAAGTTTGCAAGCCATTTCTTACCCCAGTCCACCACAGATTGTAGGTCCTTCTCAAGATCAGCAACTTTCTTATCGAGGGCCTGATATATGTACACAATAATGGGCGTTAGAAAATCAGCAGTAGACCTGGCAAAACGGAAGCCATACTGTCTGTTCGTGAATAGTTTATGGGCGGTGAGATGTTGAACTATTTCAGCGTTGATCGATCATAGCCTCGAACACTTTACTGAAAATTGGTAAGAGGCTGATAGGGCGATAATCAGAGGAGTCTGAGAGTTCTCCTGAGTTCTTAAATACAGGAACCACAGAAGAGGACTTCCAGCAAGCAGGAAATCAAGAAGCAGAGAGGCAGTAATTATAGTTTAGATAGGATAGTGGAGAGTTCAGAAGCACATTTTTCAAGACAATGACCGATATTCCGTCGCTCCGCTCGCTATATGGGGGTCAAGTTTTAAAGTAATCTTAGAGACCATAGAGGGGGTTATGTAAACATTCCTCAGTTGAGCATCAGTCCTAAAAAGGAAGTCGGGTGCGGATACTCCAGCCGAGTCAAATATGGAGTTGGAGGAAAATCTGCGAGCAAAGCACTCGACCTTATTCACAGTTGCTGTGAGGACCTCAAATTTATTGAATAAAGGAGGTATGGAGGATTTGCAGACTGGCAACAATGTCCCACCCTTTTACAGTCTAAACAACCAAGTGCAGCCGCCAATTCTACTCCATTAGCTTCTTTTCTCGCACTTTTCGCCTGTGGAACTCCCTTCCGTATACTTGCCTTCCTGATAGCTACAATATCCAAGAATTTATATATAGGCAAATAGGCGCCAATTGTGGTCAGACGCGGGGATTCGATATAGCCAGAGGAAGTGATTTCTGTGGGCAATGGCGACAGAGCAGGCAGGAGAGAACCAGGGAGACGAATGAGGTTTAGGTTAGAACTTCCTGACCGAGATAAAAGCATCGATGCCAGCTTTCACCTAGGAGGAGACCCCAGAGGCGCAGCCCTCAATGGGGAGGCTGAACACATTTTCCCAAAAGACGTCACATAGGAAATCGCAGAATGAATCCCAGTCTGCTCTTTGGTAGCAGCAAGAAATTCTGTTGGTAAGAGGTTCCTGTGGGGAGTAGGAGTGGAAAGAAATATTAATGGAAACGACAGCATGATCAGAGTTTCCAAGAGAGTAAAACTTCAAGGCTTGCCAGGGGTCAGGGACAGAGGTGAAGCAGGGATTTAGCAGAGAAGCGTGTCCTGTATGGATACTCGGGATGCGCTTGGGGAAATCCATCATTTGCGTAAAAGATTGAGTAATTGCAAAGTTCATGGCGGGAATGCCAGCAGGATCGGTGACAGAGTTTTTTCAGCCACTTGGCATGGAATTAAAATCACCGAACACAAACATGTTAGCAAAAGGGTGGAAGGAGGTAGCATTATCTATATTGTCAGAGATACTGTCGGTAGCGGAAGGAGAACGGTACAGAATGAAAAGATAGCTAACGGATTTTAGAAGTGAAAGACGGAGAGACAACGTATGAGCGGTCAGGAGATTCAAGAAAAGCCATCTTAGCTAGAGAGCGGTGTTCACTAACGTAAACCCCCAGACCATGCATATGGACAGTGGAGTCCTTCCTTAAGAGGGGAAGTTAGCCAGGAAAAAATATATGAGAAGGCAGACCTGTAAAGATGGAGAGGATAATCCAAAAGATGTTATCCAGTAATATAAATTATTAATTAGATAAAAATAGAACTCGATGATTATTATCTAGAGTATTATAAAATACTGAAAGGAAAACTCAACACATATTTAGACGGTTATAAATCAGTATTTATTTCGACAGTGTAATTTTACTTACATTGTTGTTTTTTCAACGTTCTGAATGAGACAATGTAAGTAAAATATCGAAATAAATCCTGAGTTATAAAGTCTAAATATGTTCCAAGTTTTTTTCTCAATATATATAGTCATCCGCAGACAGATCTGTTTCGCTGTATCACAGCTCATCAGTACGGTTAGACACCCGATTACTTTTTCCCAGGATTGAAACCCGACTGCATTGGCGTCAGTCGGCGATTCTACCTCTGAGCTACGGGCTCTCGATAGAAGGAGGCAGACTTTTTAGCGTGTATATTATCATTATACACGATATACACGCCCAATAGCTGAGAGTGTTCTAATTCATTGCTGAATGAACGATGCGTAAGATGCCGATATATATATATATATCGGCATCTTACACTTGCTAAAATCGAGAGAAATGTTTCACTCCCTATCCAATAAAATTCCACCCGCCGTCACACACACACACACACACACACACACACACACACACACACACACACACACACACAGTGCAATGGGTAAATTGTCGCCATTTTATATTATTAATTTCGCACATGCGCGTTGTTTATAATTTTGTCGACTAAACAGTATAGTAGGGTCAGTTGGGCACCTTCTTTGAGCACCTTGAAGCAATTCAGTCTACCAGGAATTTGGAAACGGCATGCAGTAATGCTTGGCACTCGCGCCGGAAGCTCCAATACGAACATTTATGAGTGTTTGGGTGTCAATCTTGTTAGTGTGCAGGGAATTTGGAAAGAGTCTAATGGTGATTACGAAGGTACTGCAGCTCGGAAAACTCACTCTGATCGTTCTGATAAGAAAAGAACTCTTGGATTTGTTGGTGAGGGCCTCAGATTCAACACGGCGGCCTACATCAAGTGCATTGAGAAGGAAAGAATTTTTTAAAAATGGGAAACACTTTCATCCAAATTTGCATGATCCTAATATATATTTTATGATGTGTTTACATTTGGACATTACTTCTGATCTTTAATTTAGTAACCTTTGTCGTTCTGGAAATAATATTATGGTTAACATTTCTTCCTGGCACAATCTCCAGACATCACCACCGTTGTAAGGTTTAGATCCTTTTAATATGTTCCATGTTACATCAGGGTCATTGCCGCTTCTTTTTTCAATTTTCATTCTTTCGTTGGAGAATCAGTTGATATAAAAATTTTAAATTTACGATAGTTGCTTCTTCACTTTTTGAATATGCTGTGTATAGATTTGCGTATTTACAAAATTCTACACGTTTATAAACACTTAAAATTAATTCAAAATTGTTTTTGAAATACTGGCGTTCGTAGAATGGTAGTGAGCTTTTCCATTTATAATTAGTCAATACAGTTTTAATTTAATAACAATATCACAGCCTCTACAAATTAATATTGCATGTTAAAAGATTCAAGTAAATAAATTATTCCCATTAAAATAAAATTAAATTAAAATAAACCATGTAAAAATTCATTGTAAAATACAAAAATTCTTAAGACAATATTGTCCATAATATATCTTATCGATAAAAGAAATTAAAAGCTTTTCTAATTAAATAATCTCTTAGTTTTATAACATTTTTTATTTTACGATTGGGTGAGGATTTTCTTTAACTTAGAGTCGTGATTAAAAAAAAGGGTTGTGTGATTTAAATTATCTAAGGGCTTGTTCTTATAAATAATTAAGCGATGCCAAATAGAATTTCTCGAAATTTCATAAAATTAACTGTGTGAGTGGTAAGAGATGTAAAAAATATTTCTACACAGGCTTTCTGAAAAAAAAAAAATTCAAAAATTCATTCATTCATTTGTGAATGCCCTGAATGTTTCACTAAAACCCGAGAATTATTCTGATTTTTGAAAAAAAATCTAAAACAATGTGGTTTTCACCGAAATATCCTGTACAAATTTAAGGTTCCACATTGACTAAAAATAAGATTTTTAACTAAAATTTCCAAGGTTAAAAAAGGATTAAAATTAGCAAAAAACTATTATATAAAAAAATCTCGTCTGTGAGACTGTGTTTTCCTGTCCATCCGGGTAACGCACACGGGCATACTGTGGGGGTGCTGATCTCTAGTAGCTTCACTTAATCTACCAGTAATTCGTTTTCATTCAGTCGCACTTGTCTTTTTAGTAATACTAGCGGAACCCGTGAAATTTCCACGGAAGGATAATTATGATTTCCTGGAAAAAATTTACTTTGTCATACTACAAATGATAGTAACGTCTTCAAACATAAAGGTATTGGATAATAAAATAACGATAACACAGAGTGTAATTTTATTAAAATATCTATAAAAGTAATGTCCATAGAAGCTACTTTATTGTAATCTTATATTACTAGCGGAATCCGTGGAATTTCCACGGAAGGATAATTATGATTTCCTGGAAAAATGTTTTTTTTTTTGTCATACTACAAATGATAGTATCGTCTTCAAACATAAAGGTATTGGATAATAAAATAACGTGTAGTGTAATTTTATGAAAATCTCTATAAAAGTAATGTCCATAGAAGCTACTTTACTGTAATCTTAAGCGGCGTATGAACAGACTTATAACCAAAATACTGTACGCTATTTTGTAAGAGATTTTGAAAGAGAAAATGTTTTTTTTTATTACTGAAAACATGGCTCCTGTGTCCATTGTAAGTAGAAAAACCAACTGAGTAATGGCCAAGGGTGTAGAGGCCAGAAATTTCGTTATCAGGTCGCGGGATACGACAACAAACCTACCTATTTTTACTATATTGTATAGTACACACGCATATACACATACACAATTACTGCTACGACCACCAGCTTAAGCTGCTACTGATACGGTAATGCTATAGGCTCTCTCCTCCTACTCTCTCACTCTTTACTTCTCTTCCGTTTGGCAAAGGTGAGAGAAAGGCTGAGGAGATTATAAAAAGATAGAGGGGAAAGAAAAGCTTGTGCAGAGAGCAAGTGTGTTATCTTTCTTCAGTGGTGTAACGGACGGACTAAGGAAGGAACAAGCAGAATTATAATATAGATAATTCCCGGTTTCGAGAGCCAAGAAGGTAGAGTAGCTTCAGTCGAACTAATTGGAAACGGGAGGAATCGTTCATGAAGTATTGCGCTAGTGGTTGTGACTAGCAGTGTTGTAATAGCATGCAGGACCTCTGGGAGTAATTGTTCCAAATTCACAAAAACTACCCCTTTATCGGCAGCTAATTCAACAATTTTCCAGATTATTCTAATATACCTCTCGCACTAGCAATTGCCTTGAGAGTTATATGGTGTTCTACTTACGGCTACTCCTCGTTTTTGTAGGAATCGTCGTACGCGTTCAAACATAAATAAAACCCCTCTGTCCGAATAAATAAATACGAGTAGCCCGAAAGACGGCAAAATCTGAGCAAAGGGCTTGTGTGAACGTTGTAAAGGATACAACTGGGCAGGGTATCGCCGAAGGAAACCGCTAATATTCGTCAATTATTGTCAACATGTATTTGCTGTCAGTCTTTGACGAAAGCGGACCTTTAAAATCCAATGTGATTTTTTTGTAGGGTTGCTTGTTTTTATAACGTTTTATGTGGCTAGCATTAAAACGGTAGATCATAGGTTTATTTTCAGCTCAAACATGAGTTGGTAATTTCTTTCCTCTACTTAGCAGGCAAGATTTCTGATTTTCGTCATGTGGTCCATGCGTGTAACACTTGGGTGGTACAACTCTCTATGTAATCTCTTTAATCTTAGCAGTCGAACTACATACACTAGGGAGGGCGACTACAGTTGCATTTTCATTACCGGGTGGTATGTTACGTCAAACGGGTAACGCGAAAGTTCCATCCTCCATCTGGCTATCTTCTCATTTTTGATTTTGCTGGTCGTTTTCGCGTTAGACATGAATGCAGCTGATTTTTGTTCTGGAATTTATTTAAAGTGTCGTCCGAGCAAATAATGCCTCTATTTTCTCAGCGATTCGACAATGGCATAGGCTTCTTTCTCTTTATTTTAGAATGCCTACCTTCTGATTTAGACAGTGTTCTGGAGAAAACGGCTGTTGGCCTCCTCAACTCTATTAAACAGGTGACTATGACACATTCTGAGGCGTCTGTCTCTACTACCAGAGGTAGTTTATGATCGGGCGTTGTAATCGCTGCTTTCACTATGACCTACTTTAACACGTTAAACCCTTTCTCTGCTATGGAAGATTTTTTTTATGCAGTTGTTAGAGGGTGGATTTTTCTGAAAACGACGGTATTCAATGAGCATAGTGTGCAAACATTCCTAATGCATAGTGTAGAGTGGCTAAATCTTTTAGAACCGATAGGCTGAGTAATGGATTCTGACGTTCGGGTTTCATATTATTATTACTGACTATATATTCAAGTAGTTTTATATTTTAAAGCCTAAAATAGCATTTGTCTTGGTTAAGCGTCAGTTTGTATCTTTTGACAGTCGCCATGAATAATTTAAAATTTCTTTCGGTTTTTCCCCGTAAATAGTTGCATTATCGATCAGATCATAGGTATCTTGCAGGTTTTCCTTCGATATTGTCTAGTGTATTCTCTGTTAAAAGCTAGCTAATCCAATAGTTTCACCAAACGGTACTCTGCGAAACTGATGGAATTTGCAGCTAGCCTTGAAGGCCGTATATACTTTATCCCTGGGACTTATAGCTATTGACAGGATTTTTTGCGGACAAGAATACTAAATATACCGTATTTTTAATCCTTTCTTTTGACTTTCTTCATTTACCTTTCTTAGGAAGTCTTGTAGATTTCTTTCCGTGTCAGCATCTAAACTTATTTCTAAATGGAACTTTGTCTGTGTGTGTGTGTCTGTGTGCGTGTGTGTCCGTTACCTATAGACTCCGAAACGGCTGAACCGATTTTCTTGAAAATTTACATAGTTGTACTATAAACATCTGCGAGTGTTCTTAGCTAGGTTTTGTGTCGAGGTACCCCCGATAAATATCGAAAATCGATAATCGAAAAAATCGGGTTATAGAAGGAGTGGTCTGATTTTAATCAAATTTGATACACTCATAGTCAAAGACATAGAAACGATATTCAGAAGTTTCAAGGTTACAGTTCTTACAATAGTGCAGAAAATCGATAATATATATATATATATATATATATATATGAGGCAAGATGTTTGTGTGTGTGTCTGTTTATCTGTCTGTATGTCCCTTATACAAATCCACAATTTTTATCCGATTCTCACCAAACTTCTCACAAATATTCTTTAGGCTGAGTCTGAGCTCCAGGACCAAGTATTAGTTTTAAAGCTTTCATTACACCCGAGCAACGCCGGGCTATACTGCTAGTTTTATCATAAGCATCTAACACAATCAAAAATAATGCTCCCTCCCCCAACAGCTAAAATAATAAAAATGTGCCGTCTCATCACTAATCAATGCGACTTCACATTTAATAATGATTGTTACAAACTAAAATTTTAATTACCAATGGGATCACCTCTCAGTGGTATGTAACTTCTTGGAACTTGTTGAATCCGATCCTTTCGGAAATATTTTAACCAATGAATATATAGTGGGGGTATCTATAGTTTTCCTGTTTGTAGTGGGAGTCCATTCTAATGAAGGGTAGTTGTATATTGTTGAAGATTAACGGAATTTGGCCTTGTTGTAGATAGCCCACTATAAGTCATAAAATGATTATAAAATCAAAAAAGCAAATTGAGTTGAAAAATAACATTTTATATATACACATATCAATTAATGTTTTTACAATTGAAGTAATACTTGAAATATAGGTCCAACGGAGGTTGAAATGTTCATGGCAATAAAATGCTGAAAGAGAATTAATGCTTAGGAATGTGGGGAGCGCTATGAGTAAAGAATATCTTTGGTGTAGTCCTTAGGCCATTAAGTAGTTTTGAGGCAGGGAAGAAGGAAAGAGGTAAGGGAGGCGAGCGTAGTAAGCCACTTGACTTCGGTCAAGGGAGATACTAATTACTCTCTTCTCCTCGAGTCGGTCTGCCTGGCGATGCTTTCTGTATCCGCTTTTTATATCTTCTTTTTGGATCACAGCAGATCACTTGGGATTTCAAACTTGTATTTGAATCTGGACTTCCCATTGGCTGATAAATAAAATTCGCGTAGGCTCGCGAACTGGAAATCTAATATATAATTAATTTTTAGTTTTCAACCGGAACATATGCGCGGAGCCGGCGGCGCACGGACGACTTTTGGTCATTTGCTTTTTGGTCGTGAAAGCGTTAACATCCGGTCCATCGCTTGTGCTCGGTATCACCACAAATATACTTCCGTTATACTGATCATGCTCTACTTATATACCAGTAATGCTGATTTACCTAACCTAGTAGATCAACGAAAAAAAGTCGAACGCAATGGAATTTACATACTATATAGAAGAATACAATTCCTTACTCTTCCTAGTTATTAAGCTTCACCGAATTAACAACGGGTTTCACCGGTAATCGAGCATGAAAAACTGCTTAATAAATTGCTATTCTCATCATAACAACAATATAACATCCATCATAATCGAATTTTACCTAAGGACACTAAGAATATGCAGCTTAGATTATTTACACGAAGAGAAGAAACACTTTGAAAACACTCTCAAACTTCTCTAGTACCCTAATTATTTTCTATTCAATGAGAAATAAAAGGCTCATAAAATATTCCAAAACAAAAAACGGCCCCTCCTGACAAACCCAATGAATAAAAAAAATATTATCCTACCAACTAACACTATCGCATCTACAATAAAAAAGAATATATATAAACTCAACATAAAATTTGTTACTACTACATTCAAAACAATAAAATACTTCAGTACTAAGCTAAATATACGCTAAAACTTGAAGGAATAATTTAATCTATCGCCACTAATAACTGTCACAAAAAATTTATAAGAAAAAACATCAAAAATCTAAATAAAAGATTATATAAAGACAAACGAGACATTTTACAAAATATCATGTCAAATGCGTTGGTTACCTACCATAAAGAGACTGACCACAATATTGATATAAAAAATGCTACTCTGATCAAACGAGAATATAATTTGTTGACATCACGATATATTTCAGAGCAGATACGGTTATTGCGATAAATTGAAAACTGTGTTATATAGGCTTGATTAAAACCTCGTTTAGACTGAAGGTCATTCGTGGTCGAGAGGTCTAAGACGTGCCAGATCACATGGTAGCTTCCCCTATGTGGATAGGGGTCACAGGTTCGAATCCTGCCGAATGACACACATTTTCGTAATAAAAATTTTACTAAATAAATAATCAGGCCAGTAGATATAAATATATAATACGGTTTAATTAAAAACAGAATATCTACTTAAATACGAGTAACGATAGAAAATAATGTTCAAACAAATTATTTCATTCACACACACACACACACACACACACACACACATATATATATATATATATATATATATCGGTGTATAAAGTTTGAGCAATTCCACAGTTTATTACATATTTCTAAACACAGTTAATAAGAAGTACCGTAAGAAATCCATACTTTTTTTTACACAAATATATTTTTATATTTAAGCCTTTTGGTTTAACATATTTTAAATGTTGTCTGTGCCAAACCTTGAACTTTCGTCAAATCGCAAATCGTGACGTCTGGATAGTAACTTTGATGGCGTCCGCTACCGTCATTATTTGGTTCTGTTTGAAGAGGTCAGTTTCTTGTCTGGGTCAAGACATATAAATTTCCACAATTCCATACGTAACTTTATATTCACTCGTTCACCCAATACAAGGCTTAAGGGCTCATCAATAGAGAGGGCTACTGAGTGCATATTATGAGAATATGTAGAATAAATATCGGTTGACCCTGGACATGAACTGGTTAACATTGTAGCGATCAAGGAAACATCTCCTCGAAGTAACAGTTCCAGGGAAGAAACTGTCTGGGCAAAGATTACTCCTTACGAAAGAAATATGATGAGAATGAGGTTAATTTGCAAGCATGAACATGACATGGTGGGTCCTATCTATGACAGCCTGAGGTACCTCACTAGAACACTTGGCAGAGTTGAGCAGAGATATGTATTTTTATGATGTCTTCACTCTTCAGGAGTACAGCAGAATAAGCAGTATCCCTGAAGATTGAAGACATTAATGCTTTCAAGAATCTTCAATGTTGGAATGACTGAAACAAAACTGCTCAGTTAAGAATAAAAAAAAAATCACCATATTAATTCTATGGAAGTTCAATGTAGATACCGAGCACTAAATGACAAAAAAATCCCTGTTACTGAATAACTGAATAATCAACTATTTTGGCACTAAGCACCATTATAATTCAATATTCTATTCTATTATATATATATATATATATATATATATATATATATTGGGATTTACAGAAAAATAAACACACACACACACACACACACACACACACACACACACACACACACACATATATATATATATATTTATTTATTTATCTGTAAATTCAAATAAAACTTAGATAGCCATTTTCAACATGTCATTTTAAGACAGGCATTCTCGACTCCATATTAACAAAGAACGAGGAAAAATTCATATTGAGCTCTCTGGAGAAGAAAATTTAAAAACAGATTCCACTTCTGCTATACGCGTGACTCTTCAGAAATGAATTGAGTTCTTTCGGTGACTGGCGTGTGTATACACTGCTTATATACAACACGTTAAAATTTCCTTTCTCTGATTCCATGCGTCGATGGTTTAGGTAGTAGCGACTCCGACTGACACCAAATTGGTCGAGTTTCGATCCCGGCCAGAAGCAAGTGGATGCGTCTAGACACACTGATGAGCTGTGATACAGCAAAACAGGCTTGTATGTGGATGACTAATATATATATATATATATAAGCACAGAAGTTAAATGGGCAGGTTCATGCCGACTTCGAAGTCGGTATAAACCTGCTTAGTTAAAGTGACAAACTCTTTGTACTTATCAACGCTCTATCTCCACCCCGATATCGAGCACTTCACGATATAAACCTGCTTGCCAAAATACATTTTATCAGTAACCCCCCCCCCCCAAAAAAAAAAATAACCTAGGCACCAAACATTATCACAACTGAACACTATATATATATAATTTATAACTATATATATATATATTTATAATTTATTTTATTTATAACTATATATATATATATATATATTATTCATAATTTTATATATATTTATATAATATATTTTATTTCTTAATATGTTCATAATTAATTTTATTTAATAATTATATATATATATATATATATATATATATGTAAAATTATTTTCCATCAGAAATGGAATGTATATAAATGTAAATGAGAGTCTGAAAATTGCATCCAAGTATGAAACTGACTGTTGTCGCCCATTATATATATATATATATATATATATATATATATATATATATATATATATATATATATATTCTTTTAACCATGTCAGATGACATAAATTACAAACATTGTGTCTGCTTATCTTTGATAAAACTCGTATGTACTCACGAATAAACTTTCGTATATTATAATTGAAAGATGTAAGAAATGAGCAGTAACTCTGAAAGATGATTTTATATTTCTTGATGTTCCCGAGTACTTTCAATCCTCTTCCGAGATCATCTTCAGGGATGTGAGTTGTGGTAACAAAAAATAACCTCAAAACTATTGCTAAATATTACTGTCAATTTTCTTCTTGCTTCAAATATAACTGTTGACAAAGTGCTTAGTATTCATTAAAACGTGAAAATTATCCAAAATGGAATTTTTTTATGTTGTGATGTCATGGTCGCGCACGTGTTAAAGCATGAAAGAATTATTCTTTTTGTATTTGGAGCAAGAATATGAGTATCCACTAAAATGAGGTTTAAAGTGATTGAAGTTTTGATTAATGCCCTTTTATTCTCTAGCGAGGGTTTTAATGTTTTTATTGTCGTGAAATAATTTTCCATTATCGCCATCACAAAATAAAATGAAAATAAATAATTTACATGACAGTTTAAATAGATTGAAAAATGAATCATACAGATAGACTAAACTATCGCCCGGTTCAAACTCCACCCATGTCTATTGAACAGGTGTAGAGTCTCATCCCTTGTTCCTTGTTTAGGATGTGGTTTCCGGCTTTCTTTTTTCTAATCTTTTCACTTTTATGTAGCACCATGCACATCAGTGGCGTTACCGCCTTGCTCGGGGTGATATGTTTAAATATATATATATATATATATATATATATATATATATATATATATATATATGATTTTGGATCTGACGAGCAGCGTTAAGAACATCAAAGCGGTGAAATATGTATCATCCAAGCTAATAATAAAAAATCCTTCATAAAATATTATATATATATATATATATATATATATATATATATATATATATATATATATAGTGTATCGAGGCAGCAAATAATTTTCTAGACATATACTGTTAAATATAAGAGACAATGAATGTCTGTTATGTTTAATCATGAGCCGTTCTAAGCGTCGTATTTTGGCTTTAATTTCAGTTGAAAATAAAGACAAAAATTCTTCAACATTTGGATAATTTTTTATTAATTTGATTCTAAGCTTTCGGCTTACATGAGACATCTTCAGAGAGGTTATTAAGACGGTAACACAATAACATCCACCATCAGCGACGATTTTATTTTGTGTTGACATAAAACTACGCTAGGCAAGGGCAATAGTTACCAAAAATAACAAACGCAGTTCGCAAATTTGCAATGCAGTTCTATGACGTCACACCGCGTGATAGCGCGAAATGACAACAGAACCATGTATTCAAATTATAATATATAATTATAATTATAATACATCTATTCATGTATTTAAATTCAAAATTTGAATACATGGTTACATATATAACACCTCATAAATATATACACCTCCGTTTAAAAAATGCTTTTTTGGGAAATTTTAAAATAATAATAAGTAATATTTGTTTCAATTAAGATTAATTAAATTTTAAATCAGCTAGTATTCCTCAAATAATGTCTATTTTATTTTGAATTTTTTTCTAAACAGAATTATGTTGTATTGAAAATTTTGTCAATATTGACAATTGCGTTTTTGCATATACAAAAAAAAAACCTATACGAATCAATTTAAATTCAATTTGAAATGCGACAAAGTATTTTGCTTATTGAAAATATTTACATTTGGTCTATTAGCTTGAAATTGAAACTAAAATAAAAAACTCAAAACCTTAGGAGTCGCTTTTTTTTAGAGGTACCTTGATATAAACAACAAATAAATAGAAATGTTAAAAGATTAACACTTGTAGATTTATATTAGATTTTTTCACAAAAGTAATTATTATTTAAAACAGGTATGAATAAATTTAGTTTTATGACGAAGGTAATTATACAACTTGCGCATATCAATTTTTAAATGAATATTTTGTAATTTTTTCACATTAAATAACCTTTTTCACATTAATAAAAACACTTAAATAGTGAATAATTTCTTTTTTACTTTTTCACGTTGACTAGGTAGGGCAAAATTTCAAGTTCTTAGATATTAACGAGGGAGTTAAATTAAAATTTTATTTTTAAATGCAGTTTTAGGCCTGGGTTTTCTGAAGTTATATCCTGTTTGTGTAGGCAGCGATTCAAAACTAATCAAACCAGATTTTTTGTTGTATATTTTTAGAGAATTCACTGACCTAGCAGAAAAAAACATAGAAATGATATATGTATTTTTCCTAGAATTCATCTTTTGGTTTCGTTTTCTTAAAAGTAAATATTCACACAGAATTTAACATAGAAAGGAAAAATGGTTTAATGAATCAATTGTTTCACTTCCATCGTTTTGTTGTTGTTTTTTTACGATGCTTTTCCCTCATATGAAAAAAAAAAAAAAAAGAATACAGATAGTATGACAGATCTATGTCTTGTCATTATATATTCTTATCGCTAAAAAATCGACTTGAAGTTGAATGCTAGCGAATTTACAAGGCTAAATAGAAACTGTTAATAGAGTCTAAATAGACACGAAGTAGTCTCTTGTCAGCCGTGGGAGAAAAATGATAGTCATTATATAATTTTATAACACACACGTGTATATATATATATATATATATATATATATATATATATATATATATAGGTACCTCCACTCATTTTCGATAAGTAATTTTTAAGTTGATTTACTGAAAATAAAAACGTTTTCTTGAAATTATTATTTTAGTTTTGATTGGAAGCTAAATGATTAAATGTACTATTTTCAGTAACAAAAATACTGTAGTGTATTTCAAACAGAAATTATATTGATTGGAGTCTAAACTTTGGACATTTATTTTAAATTAAAAAAAGTGTTCTGCCATTTGTGAGCGATCGACACATTCGTAAACAAAAGTTAATTCTCGGTTTTAAAAATCTTGCAAAAATAAAATATATATCTGTGACATATTATTTTTGGAAAATCAGCAAATTTAAAGTTAATTTAATCTGATTTGCATAAGTCTTATTTATTTATAACATGAAATTTAGACTAAAACTATTTCTTAATCACGCAGTGTTGATATTTCAGTTCTTTCACGTATGTGACAATAGTCAGATAAGCAAAGTGACCATGGTGATCATAACTGACATCATTATCCAAATTCTATTCCTGTAAGAGGAAGAAACCATGAAACACATGATCGTTTAATGTACACACAGAAATTGTCATACAAAAAAATTTCAATTACACACACACACACACACATAGAAACTATTGTAAAAATACGATGGCTCCATGATTTTTGTTAAACTCTTTCAGTTTTCGATTAATAAATACAGTCTTCAGTTAAGAGCTTAATAACCTAAACGCTTACAAGTCTTGGAAATATTTTTTAAATACTTTAAAACTTTATAAATTATCATAATTAAAAAAAATGAAAACAATTCTTTTAAAATTTCATTATTAATCAAAAACTTTTTTTCTTCAGATTATATAACTTTTTTCACATTAATAAAAACACTAAGTGTAAATAGTGAATACTCTTTGTTTTTACTTTTTCACATTGACTAGGTAGCGCAAAATTTCTATGCCTTTATTTATGTTGTTTATTAAAGCAATTAAAAGTTTATCTAATTAAATAATATCACAGTTTTGTTGCCTTTTTTATTTTACTATTGGAAGCAAATTTTCAAAAAAAGGGCAACATGCTTGAAAGAAATGATAGATTATTTACATTTCCCAATGAGCCCTGCATTTAACTAATAAAACCAATTATGCCTACAGAATTTAATTTCTTGAAATCTTATGAATTTACATGGAGGGGAGTAACAGATGTTAAAAAATATTTTTACCAAGATTTTTTAAAAATAAAAGTTAAAATAAAATTTCATACATTTGTGAATAAGTCCTGAAAGTTTCATTAAAAACTGACAATTATTTGATTTTTGCAAGAATTTCCAAATTAATGTGTTTTTCACTGAAAGGAAAGAACTATGTTGTGGCAGGGGCGATGTAACCCCTGAAATAATGATAATAAAAGAGAATGTGCCGTAAAAAGAGAAAAAACCAAGTGAAAGAGAGACCGTCTTCGAATGTTGATATGCTGTAAAGACTTTGAAATGTTAATGTACAGAAAGTTAATTGAGAAATCCCCGTGTTCCTGTGTCTCTTCTACAAATACTTTCACGGTTCTGCTCCGATGAACTTAGCTCACTGGTACCCCCATATAAGAATTTACTCGAGCCACAAGATTATCAACTCGGTCCCACCCTTTTACTGTGAAACCAATAAATTGTAAACGCAAATTCTACTTCATCAGCTTCTTTTCTCGCACGTCCTGCCTGTGGAATTCTCTTCCGCATACTTGCTTTCCTGACAGTTACAATCTCCAAGAATTTAAATGTAAAGCCAATAGTCATCTCCTGTCTCACTAACTTCCATCCTTTCTCTCATGCTTTTCTACATCCACCCCACTCTCATCGGTACTCTCTTCCCGGCACCCACTGCAACCTCTCACTCCTCATAATATTCCTCCTCGTCCACCCCACTCTTATTGTAATATAATAATCTGGCCGCACCCAAGAAGGCCGATGAAGCGTGGGCGTTTTCCGGCCGTTGAAAGGAACGGATGGTCACTTTGACCCTATTTCCGGCAGAGCGGAAATAGACAGGGTCTCTGAGAATTTACGTAGGCGTCGCGTAGGCGTCGCGTGATCAAGAAAAACCGGAAGAAACAATTTCCGCTTTTGGAAGATATATAAAGACTGCGAAAAACACAGTCTTGGAATCAGTTTTGAATCTCCAGCCTCGACAGTAGAAGAGAAGTCGAGTCACAGTCGAAGTCAGAAGTCGAAACAGAGAAGTCGAAGAAGAAGTTAGACGAGTAAGAGAGAGACTACACTCCCGTCGTCACCACGTCGAACCCTACGTCAACCTTGGAAGAGCGCTCCCTCACTCTCTGTTCCTAGGCGACACGGTCCAGCGTTCATTAATAAAAATATTATGATATATTTTTATATATATACGTGTTTGTCTGTTTATTGGTATACAACAGACTATACGTTTTGGTGCTACGTGGCTTGGTTTTGAAACAACAAAACATTGATGCGTACATTATTGGGTTACCGCAGCAACGATTGAAAATTCAACAGACTTGAAATTTCCGGAATTAAAACTGCCACCAGAAAAAAAAAAGAAGACGAAAATATAGTAAACAACCGGACGAGACCAGCGAAAGGTAAAGTGTCACTTTGATTTAATAGTGTGTGTGTTCTCTGCTCGTGTTTATAGTAGGTCTAGTTGAAAAAAAAAAAAAAAAAAAAAAAAAAATGGGACAGCATATTGTTGCCGATCTGACCGTAGAAATGAGAAATATGGATTATTCGGTAGAACGGAGGTGGTGAAACAGACTACATGTAGGGAGAGCGCGTAGGGTTGGGGCCGACGGGGAGGAAGAAGGTGTTAAAATGAGGAAGAAAGTGTTAAAATTGACAGTGGGGTGTTGAAGTTGACGAGAGGAAGAAAGTTGAGATGTTGCCTGTCTGTGGGTGCAGGGCGTCTGAGTTGATGATTTATTATTTTTTTTTAATGTTTTACCATATATGTGAAGTGAGAAAATAGTTAATGTTTCGTAGAATAAATATTTAATGAAATAATTTTGGGTTGTGTCTTAATTTTACTTGAAAAGCGGCATGAACTTTTCAGACAACCCGATAGAAATATTGACGAACAACTATTCTCAATGTGATTATGAAGGTCAGTTGTATGGTTGAAATAGTTGAGTTTTTTCTGATCAGTACTCGAGCCGAATTAAAAAAAACAAAAAAAAAAACAAAAACAATCGATGTTCTACGTACACAAACTTTCCCCAAGTGGAGTATTAGCGTAAAATGACCCTCTTCATTTTCTCCATTTGGCCTTGTATTGCATGAACTAAATCAAGTTTGGTAAATATTAACAAATTATAAATATAACTGAATGCTACCACAATGGGGAAATCGGAGAAACGAAAGGGTTCTTTAATTTTATTCGTTCGTAAACGTCGATTTGTAATCTTTACACAGATAATTGTCAAAATTTAAAAATGTTTGTGTTTTGCGTGACATTTCTACAGCATAGAAATTACTTAAATGTTATCGAGAGTTTTAAAGTGTAATTTTAATTATGCAGTTAACAACAGCCAACAAAATCGCCAATTATAAATATATCTCAACATCGTTGCTTGAAAACAACTGCATTGTTTGGTTATTTCGTTGCGAATACACCGATTATATATATTCTTAAAACATTCACCCGCGTCTCAGTGTTTCGCGATATGAGTCAGATATTGAAAAGATATTTTGTTATCGATATGGTGGAATCGGATTATTTGGGGAGATTTGGGAAAATTAAATTAAAAATCTAAAACTTATTTTTATTTACGTGAAAGTACTTCACTTTTATGCTTTTGTGCAGGTTCCCATGGGTTTAACATCCTCTGTGAATTTTCATTTATGTGACTTGGGAAATATCTTTTGAAGATATATTAATTTCTGAAAACTAGTAAATATGGAGAGATTTAGTGAAGGGTATGAGGAACTCCCGAAGAAGTTGACGATAGGAGTTATTGCTGGCGTTGTCAGCGTAATAATAATCCAGGGAATAGTAGCCAGGAAGCGGATTTTAAGTGTAAAAGAAGCAACAGTGCTTCGGAAAAGGAAATTGAGTTATCCGTTGTGAATAGTACTCCGGGGTCAACGAGAGTTCAAACTCAAATGTCTCTACGTTAAACAGAGAGATGTCGACAAATCAGATATGCTTGGGTTCGAATCCAGAGGAGGTAGTTCAGGGAATGGAAAGCATTGCACAAACTAAGGAACTACGAGTCACGGGTCCATTTTTAAAAAAAAATTTTTTTTAGACTAAATTAATATCCTCCACAAGTAAATTGCATGCGGATTAACGTTGGAATCAGGGTAATTTTCTTAAATTTCTATTGAACATTTCTCGGTCAGACTGTGAATGTTATGTACGGCGAATAATGACCATTTCTTCTGTGTTCAAACATAGTATGTTTGAAATTAAATTAAATTAAATGAGGTTACGTGGTAACAATAAACTCGAGCAGAAGCACACATGGTGTTGGTCAAAGGTCATTTACTCGATGTTAGTTTTGAAACTAGAGCGCGGTTACCGCTTAATAATCATGTGATTATGCATCGAAGAGTCTACGCTTAGGGACAGACGCGAGAAAGAAAATGAACATTTTTAGGAACTTTGCCCAATTCTGTGAAAATGGATATTAAAAAAAAAAAAAGAAAAAAAAAAAGAGAAAAAAAAACAAAAAAACAAGAACAATGAAACATCGAGCTGGTAGAACAATTTTCAAGATGGACACGAACATTGTCGGGTTGCCGATGTAGGCTCCCCTATATATATATATATATTTTTTTTTTTGTTGTTGTTTTTTTTTGTTTCAGCATGCACATGTTTTTGTTGTTTTGGCATGCACATGTTTTATACAATTGTAGGGCTTGTGTGGCATGGGGAGGAGAGTGAGGATGTTGCGCTTAAAATGTTCTTAGGCGAACATTTTGAAAAATGGGTGGGCGAGGAGTGTAATATAATAATCTGGCCGCACCCAAGAAGGCCGATGAAGCGTGGGCGTTTTCCGGCCGTTGAAAGGAACGGATGGTCACTTTGACCCTATTTCCGGCAGAGCGGAAATAGACAGGGTCTCTGAGAATTTACGTAGGCGTCGCGTAGGCGTCGCGTAGGCGTCGCGTAGGCGTCGCGTGATCAAGAAAAACCGGAAGAAACAATTTCCGCTTTTGGAAGATATATAAAGACTGCGAAAAACACAGTCTTGGAATCAGTTTTGAATCTCCAGCCTCGACAGTAGAAGAGAAGTCGAGTCACAGTCGAAGTCAGAAGTCGAAACAGAGAAGTCGAAGAAGAAGTTAGACGAGTAAGAGAGAGACTACACTCCCGTCGTCACCACGTCGAACCCTACGTCAACCTTGGAAGAGCGCTCCCTCACTCTCTGTTCCTAGGCGACACGGTCCAGCGTTCATTAATAAAAATATTATGATATATTTTTATATATATACGTGTTTGTCTGTTTATTGGTATACAACATTATCAGTAATCTCTTCCCTTTCCTACTCTCTTCCTGACACCCCCGGCACCCTCTCACTCCTCAACACTCCTCCTATGTAACCCCCTGCACAACAGTGGCAGTAAAATGCCTTGCTTGGGGCGACACGATTATATAAAAAAAAATTAATGTGTTTTTCACTGAAAGGAAAGAACTATATTACGTAATATTAAATTTTTCATTGAAAACTATCGTAACGATTTGGTTACCCGCTAACGAAAATCAAATAAAATCTCTAACCAAAAATTTGAACGTGTTAAAAAGGATTAAAAAATTTTAAAAAATAATTTAAAAAATACTTTGATCTTTTGTATTAATAATAACATAAATATTTTGATGGAAAAGTTCGTATTTATTAAGTTTGGGGCCTTTTTTCTTCATACTATGCTATTTTTTAAACGATTTAGTGGTACCTAATATATATTAAGGGAGACCTAGTAAGTATCAAACTCACTATACAGTCAAGCTTTCTAACTAGTTCACTACTTCGAAGTGATCAGTATATATATATATATATATATATATATATATATATATATATATATATATTAGTTATTATTTTAGAACATGTACAAATTACAAACTACTACAAAATTGTACATTTTGTTTCGACAATGAAAGAACAATCTCATCAGGTAGTTAATAATGATGGTAATAAACGTTTTATTGAATAAACTTAAAAAAACACCACTTCTTTTTATTTTTAGAAATCTTTTCGTGCGAGGTAAAAAGATATTAAAAAAGAGCGGGAAAAGAAAGAAAGAGGGTAGAAGAGATGAGAAAATAAAATGAGAAATCAAGTAAAGGAAATAAAGGAGGAAAGGGTAAGATACAAAGGAAATAGAAAGTAAAGAGGAAAATAAGTGAGACAGTACTGAGAGGAAAAAGCTAATGAAAAAGGCTAAGTAAGGGAAATTTTAAATATAAGCAGGAAGTGAATTGTAAACAGATACTGAAATCGGTTACATTGTGTCTGGACTCAAATCTTTTGGCATAAAAAAAAAATGAGAGAAGAAAGGAGAGAGACAATAGAAACAGCTAAGAAAGGGAAATTTTAAATTTTGGCCGCAAGTGAATTGCAGACAGATGCAGACATCAGTTACATTGTTTCAAGCTAAATCCTTCGGCAATTAAAAAAAATGATGAAATCCCATACACAAACAGAGAAATTATTCATAAACCGTAAATTAAAGGGAATTTAAAAGCATAAGACGACGGTATAAACTCATTAGGGTTAATATAATAAACTGGAGAAATAAAATAAAATAAATTAAAAATTAAAAATTAAAATTTTGATTTTAAAATTAAATTTAAATTTAAAATTAAAATTAAAAGAAATTTAATTAAAATTAATATAAAAAATAAAATGTAAGGTAGTAAATAGATGACAATTCGTAATAGAAAATAAAGATAAAATAACATAAGAAAAGAGATCATATAGTTAAAGTAAATTGTAAAGATAGTAGGATTAATACTATAAAAAGTTTACAATTGCTATAGTTTCATAACTTAGATTTTTAATCCTGGCAGGATATGTTAACAATTTACTGTAGTTTCATGCCTTTGATTTAGTAATAAGTCACTTTTCATGTTCTTGATAGTTTCCATTTTTTCTTGCAGACAGAAAAAACATGGTTCATTTATCGATCTAGATATTCTAGCCTGTTAGAGAATTTTCCAGTTAATCTTAGGTGTTTTATTCTCTTCTTTTAACTTCCAAAAATATTTAGAAAGTGATGTTATATTTTGTTTGTCCTTATTAGTAAAAGTTGAGATTTGATTGTAAAAACACTTTTTTAAAAAAGTTCATTGCATCATCAATATAAAATTTAGTAACCCTAGGATTTTCTACTGATGAAATAGAGCACATGTAGAGAAAGGATTTAGTTAGACACTTATTAGATAAGGGTAATTGGTTGGGGTTTCTACAATTACATGATCTTTTTTTTTACTACGGTGCATATTAAATGAGTAGTAGAATTACTTTTGTTATTGTTATATAATTTCAATATTTTATTGTTACATAATTTTTTTTTTTTACTAAATTTTTAGAGCAACTATAACTAAGTTTTAGAGTATTTCTATTGGAAATTTTGCTTAAAAGGTTATTTTTAGGAAAGTGTTTATCAATTAATCTAAGAAATTTAGGTCCCAGTTTAAATTAACTGATTAAATAGAGAATTATACCATATGATTTTTCTGTTTTTCTTTTTCTTTCTGGAACAACTATATTTTTCCACAAAACTAATCTCGGATGATCGAAACCCACTATCTCTAAGAATTTTATCATAAATTGTTTTATGTTTTTTGATTACTTCTATACTAGAGGAGTGTTTGTTAATGCGACGTTCAACCGATGTTGAATATCTTTGATCACGGATGTTGGATGATTAGAACTAGGATTTATATAAATTATGCTAGCATTATTTTTCATGTAAGGTTAGAAATTATTAGAAAGTTAGTCTAGCGTTATGTCTAAAAAGTCAACTTGTTTTATATTAGAATTAATAACTACGCTAAGAACAAAAGATTTAAGAACTGTATGGATTAATTTTCTAAGTTTATCAACCTTACATCGAGTAGATTTATTTAATACCATGATTCCATCATCTCTATAAAATCCTATAATATTTAAATCAATGTCTTTATGTGCAGTGAATTTGTACAAAAGAAATAATCTGAACTAAATCTGAAGAATCTGCAAATCTAGAGCTCCCATAGATAAATCAAAATTATCAGTAGAATTTTTAATCCCCAGTTCATTATCGTGAATAAGGACTGACTTTCTGCAGTTCAAAATTCTGCGAATTTCCTCTTTAGAAATGTCTGAATATAATTCAGTGAGTTCAAGGGCTAGATGGAAAAGAAATTTTAGATATAGATGGATAAAAAGTCACGATATCAAATTGAAGAAAAGTACAGTTGTTTTTGTCATCGATGTTCTTGAACCAGTCGATTACTTCCGAAGTACTACTTCACTATATAACTTTGAGTTTTTTATTTGCAAGTTTACTAGTTCTAATATTACTTTACTGACTTTTTTCAATCTTTGATGTAGTTGGGTCGAAGGTTCTAGTGGGGCAATTTTCGGTGAAATTAGATTTTGTGAATTTTTAATAATACATATGCCTCCTTCGTAATAATTTTTGTAACTCTACAACTGATTTTTAATTTGTCAGTGATTAGTTTATTCGAAAGGTTAATTGTATCAATGTAATTAAAGTGCTCAACGCTGATTTTTTATAGTAATTAATTAAATTTTTCTTTATTAGAACTTTGTACTCCTTAGGATCTATTTTATAGAAATTTGTCAGATTTCACAAAAATCTGGTTAGATTCATTTAAATTCCGAACCAGTGCATCCAAGTGTTTTGAAATTTGTTTTTACGTTTATGGAAAGTGATATTATTTATAATATCAAATAAATGATTCTGAAAGTTAAGGAGTTTATCAATGAGAGGCGTAGTATTTAGATTTTTAAATCCATATGTATGTTTGGTATTGGAAACACCATGTCCTTTAATGAATATATGCGCCCTCCATCTCATCTTTCGTGTAAGATCTTCAGTCTTTAGGACTAACTTTTGAAAGTACTCCTGTTTCTTTGAAATAGGAATATTTTTCAGCGAAATGTCGAAATTAACTTTATCAATGTTCAAATTTCTATTAATGGCAAGATTGCTCAACCTTAAATAGGAGCGGATTATCCAAATGAATAAGGAACGAAGAAAATAATTACAACGTTCAAATATATATATATATATATATATATATATATATATTATTTATATACTACATATATATATATATATATATATATATATATATATGTGTGTGTGTGTGTGTGTGTGTGTGTGTGTGCATCCTCATATGCATATTTATTAATTCAAGTAACTATATATATATATATATATATATATATATATATATATATATATATATATATATATATATTAAAAAAGGATTAATTCAATGATGTTGAATGATCATTTCGATATGAAAATCCCCACGGGGGATAACACATCACCTCAGCAACAGAAAAATCCTTTCAGAAACTGGAGAAAAATCAGTCTAATTTTCCTTTTTAAATAGATTTGCAAAGAAATTACAAAAGAAAAAAGAAAAAGAAAAAGAAAAAGATAAAACAAAATAAAATCAAATAAACAAGAAAAGAAAAAATTGACATCGTCTGGGTTCGCAAAAAAAGGAAAGAGAATTGTAACTTAAAAATTAAATTTTAAATTCAACGTGTTGAATTGATGTAAGGTTAAGCAACACGGAAAAAAAGTGGGAGATAAGAGAGATAAAGGAAGGAAGGGAGGGAAAAAGAAAAGAAAACAAAGAAAATTTTTTTTTATATATTACAGACGCTGGACATATTCAAAAACCTAACTTCCCAAAAACGTTGAAGTATGAGAAAAAGGCCTTTACTTAAAAAGGCATAATTATTTTTAAAGGGAATAAAAAGATATAGGATTTAAAATAAAATTTAAAAAAAAAATTAGGTCATTTGATTTAAACTAAATAAAGACATCGCTAGGTAAAAAAAAAAAATTCATTTACAATTATACATACATACATATACATACACATACACACACACAATTCTTCGATTATGAATACATATATACATACATACACACACATACATTCAATTCCATACACACTTATATAGTTATGTGAATTAATAAATATACATATGGAAATAGACTCATGTATAAAAATATTATTCAGGTTTTAATAAAACGGTGTTCAATGTAATATAAACAGAGCTATTAATTATATATATATATATTATCCTACATCGATGTCACGGCTTGGAGTTTCATCCATTACAACGCAATCATCAGGTGCATATTACGAACTGACCTTTGGAAACTCCGAGACGCGCCATCGACGTAGAATAATATATATATATGTGTGTGTGTGTGTGTGTGTGTGTGTGTGTGTGTGTGTGTGTGTGTGTGTATGGGAACTGATTGACTGATATGAAATATTCAACGAAACACGGGAGACACAGTTTAAATTTAACTTATGAACAAATGGATCATTGTCATTAGTCATCCGACTGACTTGAAGAATGTGGTGATCATCACACATAAAGGAGAAATGTAAGTAATACAAACCTATTCACACTATTTACATTGTTTGGACTGTTGTTCTTATCTTTATTGTTACATTCACGATGTTTCGGCCGCTGTATGCTACGGCCTTCTTCAGGTGATATTTATTGTAATTCCGAACCGAACCTTTTATTTAGTCTACGCAAGTCAGTTGAGTGCCTTGCGTGATCAGGTCTCGAAAGAGACATGACTGACTAGACAGAAGATTATCCCGCAGTACGTTACCATTGCTTTCTGCGTTAGACCGATTGCCGACCAAGGCTATAGAACCCAATGTGTCCTATTATTTGACCCATAACTGGAGGGAAAAGACGGATTAATACCTTTCCCAAGAGTATTTGTGCGTAAGTGAAAGAAAGGAATTCAACTGGAATTCGAACTCGGTTCCCTCGATTTGTCGTTCCGAGTCGATATCCATTGCACCACAACGCACATCCCCGCGAGTAGATGATCTTAATTCAACGTGCCATGCTTTTGGGTATCTCAGTATTAGTTAATTCCCCTTGATAACTTTCCACTGATTCATGTCAGGGATTGAACTCACAACTGTTGGTGTTAGGATCGATCAACTAACGCCTTTATTCACTGGACTATGGATAAAATACGTCGTCTCAGAAATACAGTCAGATAATACAGAGCTATTAAAAGAGTTTATTTTTCTGCTAGTGTTTCTTCACACTGCAGCTAATCATTTTTTTACTTTTACTTAATAGATGGACAAATTAACCTTGTATAAAGCTTAAAACTTATCGATATCTGTTCCCCGGAAGCAGTGGGTTAGTTTAACGATTAATTTGCTTCACTTGCATTATCGAAAACTTATTTTCATAATCGTAATATCAGCCGTTTCCTTAGAAGGAAACATTTTGGATACATTGATCGAGCAGTACTGCTGTCGGTTGAAAATCATAAAATGTTGCTCTTGAAATATTTTTACAGGAAAACAGGGTTTTAAAGTCCAGTTGCTTTTATCACTAAGGTACAAAAATTTAAATACCTGAGAAGTGTTCTAGCATAAGGCGGAAAGTGCGACACAGAGATCCGAAGGCAAATTGGCATGACCAAGGACGCGTTCCAGAAGCTGAGTAAAATATTAAGAGACAGGAAACTTTCACTAGAAACAAAGAAGAGTACTAGATTACTATGTGATATCAGTTCTTCAATATGGCAGTGAATGTTGGACAATATCATCGAAGAAGAAGAAAAAAACTTGAAGCGACTGAAATGTGGTTCTCAGAAGGATA
Source organism: Ascarosepion bandense (assembly GCA_037127315.1). Taxonomy (NCBI): domain Eukaryota; kingdom Metazoa; phylum Mollusca; class Cephalopoda; order Sepiida; family Sepiidae; genus Ascarosepion; species Ascarosepion bandense. Next base: position 3,091,558 of record JBBBDQ010001640.1, on the reverse strand, counting down.
CTGCGGATATTATTGATCGAGCATGTGAGCAATGATGAGGTTTTGGAAAGGATGGAAACGAAAAGGAAAATAATACTGAGCATCATGAAGAGACAGCTAAAGTTCTTGGGACATGCAATGAGGAAGGAGGGCTTGGAGAACCTGATACTAACATGCCGGATAGAGGGAAGGAGAGACAGAGGAAAACAACGAGTAACGTACTTGAGTGGCCTGAGCAGGTAAATTGCAGAACAGGGGTTGCGTGGTGTAACAGGAGAAAGTGTGCTAAGATCCACCAGGAATAGGGAGATGTGGAAAGCCATGAAAAATACTAGGCACATAGAAAAAGAATAAGGTTAACATCTTGATTATGTTATTATTTTCTCTTTTAGTTATATGTGCTATCCATTTTAGTTGATGCCGCTCTTGGTGGTCCTCGGTTGATGTTTTCTGTTATTTGGTACAGTTCTTTGCGACTCTGTAGCGCCAGTCCACAATGTTCGAAGAAGGATGGTCATCGCTAAGACCCACAGGTAATTTTTACAGCAACTGTCTCCTTTGAGCGAGTGAAGCCTCTGCGTTGTGGCAAAGACAGTCCTTCTTACTTTGAACCATTTATTTTGTCTTGAAGTTAATGAACACTTTGCATTTACATATTTTTAGGGCACATCCTGTTTGTATGAAAAGGAAAAAATAAGTTAAAGGAAACCATTACTGTAAAAATATCAAGAAAATCGTACGTTTTAGAAAGATTTGATCGCATGAAAAATAAAACAACAAAACACTTTAATTGGAGTAGATAGACTAAACTATCGCCCGGTTCACACTCCACCTACCTCTATTGAACAGGTGAAGAAGCTCATCCCTTGTTCCCTGGTTAGGATGTGGTTACCGGCTTTCTCTTTTCCAATTTTTTTACTCTTTTTTTTTTCAATTGGAGTAGATAGACTAAACTATCGCCCGGTTCACACTCCACCCACGTCTATTGAACAGGTGAAGAGGCTCATCCCTTGTTCCCTGGTTAGGATGTGGTTTCCGGCTTTCTCTTTTCCAATCTTTTCACTCTTTTCTTTTTTCTTTTTTTTTTTTTCAATTGGAGTAGATAGACTAAAATATCGCCCAGTTCACACTCCACCCACGTCTATTGAACAGGTGAAGAGGCTCATCCCTTGTTCCCTGTTTAAGATGTGGTTTTCGGCTTTCTCTTTTCACTCTTACGTAGCCCCCTGCGCATCAGTGGCGTTATCGCCTTGCTAGGGGTGATATGATAATAAAAAAAAAAACAAAAAAAACTATACACACCGATTTCTGAACAACCTAACCTTTTTATATAATCATGTTTCAATTCCAGTCGCATTCGTTATATTCATTTACACGCAAGTAACCCCAGGAACGGTATAGATTCATTCTGCTCCTCAAGACACAAGTTAATTAGTGGGGCATGCATCAATAAATGATTATTATCACCAAAAATTTTTAACTCTAAAATATTTTCTGGTTTTAAATAACCTGCAATAGGGTGGTAATCTGTAAAAATCGAATGAATCAATATTGCCTTTAATATGTATTGCCAGCATCAAATTCTCCAAGTGAACTATTCTTCAGAAGAAAAGAACGAATAAATTGTTACACTAGCAGTATAACCCGGCGTTGCTCGGGTGTAATGAAAGCTAACTAATCCATAGTCCTGGAGCTCAGACTCTTTGGACAAAAGACTGAAAAGCAATAGGTGTTTCCAGTTAAAGCGAAATCGTAGACTGAAAAAAAAATGAATGGATGTAAATCAAATTTTAATTTTCTGCTATCGATATCAAATAAGTTTTTTTCGTCGTAAACTGAATTTTGAAGGCTAAATAAGTCCTCTGAGTAAATGGTATCATCGCTGAGACTAAGAACTACAATTATACCTACTTAGAGCCAAACCGAAAGCAAAAACTAAAATAAAAGGGCTGAAAAAAATACAGACAGGCAGATAAACAGACACGCACACAAACATCTTGCTTGTTATATATCTATATATATATAATCGATTTTCTGAACTATTGTAAGAACTGCAACCTTGAAACTTCTGAATATCGTTTCTTATGTCTTTGTCTATGAGTGTATCAAATTTGATTAAAATCGGATCACTCCTTCTATAACCCGATTTTTTCGATTATCGATTTTCAATATTTATCGGGGGTACCTCGACACAAAACCTAGCTAAGAACACTCGCAGACGCTTATAGTACAACTGTGTACATTTTCAAGAAAATTGGTTCAACCCTTTTCGGAGTCTATAGGTAATGGACACACACACACACACACACACACACACACACACAGAGACAAAGTTCCATTTACAAATAAGTTTAGATTGCCAGCATCAAATTCTCTAAGTGAACTATTCTTCAGAGGAAAAGAAAGAATTAATTATGTTACATTGGGGTATGTTTACTTGATACTAACGGTGTAACTTGTAATAATTAAATTTATGGCCGATGAATCATATTCTTGCGCCAAAAATTTAACTTTTATATTTAAACGGATTTTTATTGACAAAAATGCATCGCTTTCTCTACAACTTAATCTATATCTATAAAAGTGACGAAGGTGGACGTTCTGTAATTATTTGTTTGTTTGATAGATTCGACTTATTGTATGCATTGTGCGATTTGGCTCGACGGGAGCTGCGCTCAGATGTTGATCAAAATTTTAGAACGCTAACGACACCTTGAAATGTTTCAGAAAGCCAAAATTAGGTTGTAGAAAAATATATATTATCAACCCACAACGTCAGGGATCAATTTATGTATTGATTATAATATAGAATAGATCACCCCATTTTATATTATCTATGTCTATATATGTTGCTCCCCCTCCCCCTCCCACCCTAATTCAATAGAGACATTCTACATGGTTATCTATATCTATAAAAGTGACTAGGGTGGACACTGTGTAAGTATTTGCTATGTAAATTCATCATATGTTTTTTATTCTTATTATTCCTTAAACTACTCGAGTGAAACGGGGCTAATCTGCTAGTTTTTCTTTATAATCAAGTTTATTTCGGCTGATGTAACTGAATATTTTTTTCATTAAGTATTTTAATTTTCTAAGGAGTGAGTCTTCCTGGCGCCATTTACAGTGTAACAAGCTAGGTTGTATTTTTACTTATATCTGCGTGTTCGATAAGATAATTATAATTGATAATAATCTTAAAACGTAACAAAAGTCAACGATATTTTTGTTGGTGATCTATTGTTGGCAGTGTGGTATGATTTCATGGTTTTCTTTTTTTTTTTTAACAAAAGCTAAAGTATTTTTTCTCAGTGGAATATAAAGTATACTTCACTGGTGAAGTTTATAAATCAGGATCGACGAACGTAGCAACGGAAAAATTTCATCGTCTTTTGTAATAGAACTGAATGTTTCCTATTCAATTTTTAGACTCACAGAAAGTCCGTACAACAGGATTTTATTCCTTTTGTATTGGTTTCTAGCAGTGCGGGTATTTCATCCAAATGCAGTTACTTTCGTACAATAGAATAAAAATGTTCAATGAAAGGATATTTCACCAACTCGCTTATTTTTCTGATCTCAAATCTGTGGGTTGTTGTTATTATTGTTGTTATTTTATTATTTCCTTTGATTTCTGTTATATTCATTGCTTTCCGGATCCTAACAAGAGACCTAAGGTTAGAAATGGTGTCATAATATTATCCACTGAACAATTTTGTAAAAAAAATAGCATAAAATAAATAAATAAATAAATAAATAAATAAATAAAATAAACAACCTAATATCACTCACATTTTACATAGATAAAGCCATTCGTAAGATATGTAGGGGCTTCGGTGATGTTTGTCAAATTAGCCTTGTGCCAAACCCAACCGAAGTCTAAAATATCAGGAGGTTGAAAGTGGAAGAATGAAATATTTCGTTTTGTATGTTAAAGTAAAATTGTATTAACTAAACAGAATAACAAATTTGTAATAAAATGTTCAAAGAGAAAAATGTACGTAGCTAAATATTCCAAAATAGTAAGGTGTTAAGAGAATCCAGCTTATAGTTGATAGTAGCAGAATGTCTGTATGTAGAAATATTAACAGGTTACTAATAAAGCCTGTGTTATGTTCCTTTTATATGACTGGCGAGAGAGTGAAAAGGAAGGTGAAGCAATAAAGGAAATTGTACTTATCGGACGTTAGTTTTTAGAAGTCAGTTGAAGAATCTTGTTGTTTCTTTAACGGCGTGTGAGTGAAGACGAAGAAAAGAAAATTGGAAGGAGAGGAAGAACGAATGTATGTCGATGAGGGTTGGCGTCTTGAAATTTCTTCCTTACATTGACGAGGTCCTTATCAGTTTACCGCTCCCATCTGACTGATTTGGCCGGTCAAGAGGAGTGGTTAAGTAGTGGAATCTAGTCACGTGATCGGATCGAACAGCATACCCATTTTCTAGGTGTTAAGAAAATTTGACCCAGGTCATAGGTCAATTTGCTAGTTTTTATCCAATCAGAATCCAGAATCCTTATTTTCACACCGACTTGTGAAGTTTGCCTTGGTCTTTGTTTTTCTGAAATGTTTTCGGTCATTCTGATCCATTTTTGCTGGTGTGCAATTTTTCTTTTTTCATTTCAGTCAATCGTTGGATGATATAGGATTTGTATCCTATAGGTATCAGCTGTACTTGTTAGTACATTTTACAGAAAGTTGTTAATGTTGACGGACAACTGTCTTCGCGGCTCTAGTCCGCGTGTTCAGTCTGGATTTACTTCCATAACCTTTTCCGTATTTAGATTTAACGACAAGGTAGCGCAGGTTTAAAATACAGGATTTTCCTTCCCTTACATGGTCTGCCCTCCTGGGTTGTAGAGTTCCATCTACCCGAAGGCGGCAGTTGTCTGCCTTCGACTATTGTCTGGATTCAAACTAGACTTAGTTTTCAGAGACTATTTGAGACTCATATTACATAAGTATTTTATAGACAATGTGAGCTTGTCCCCACTATCATCCTGTAACTGGGTACAAAGCTGGTCTTAGTTGGTCATTACTTGTCAAAAGCTAGTCACTGCTTCCAAACCCGTCCGGTGAACAGACAGTGTGTACCTGAGAAAAGATACTACACTTGATATTTACCCTACTCCCCCACTGGAGCGAGTTATGACACAAGGTCAGTTTTTAACGCGGGGAACCTGAGCGCGTACACTCAGGCCATTGGTCTAAGATTACCCAGCCCCCGCTTATGCGGTAACTGGGTACAAAGCTGGTCATAGCTGGTCATAGCTTGTCAAAGCTGGTCAAAAGCTAGTCATTGCTTCCAGGCCGGCCAGCAGGAAGTGAGTATCTGAGAACGGTATCGCTGCAAACTAGCACGAGCGAAAGCCATGGCAATTGAACTTGAAACATTGTCGTCTCCTTTGTCAGATCGACCTCGGGTAACGGGATCTCAAGCGGACTAGACCGTTCCACCTCCGTAGCAGAGTCTAAACCGGGACCAGATGCTAAATAAAACGTAATAGCTCCAGGATCAATCGCGTCTAGCGGGATTGCAAATGAAGCATACGTCTAGATGGAGGCAACCAGAGAGCGGAAAGTGAATATCTGAGAACAGGTACTGCACTTGATATTTACCCTACTCCCCCACTTGAACGAGTCGTGAAACAAGGTTAGTTTTTAACGTGGAGAACCTGAGCGCGTACACTCAGGTCATTGGTCAAAGTTTACCCAGTCCACGCTTATGCGGTAACTGGGTACAAAGTTGGTCTTAGCTGGTCATAGCTTGTCAAAGCTGGTCATTGCTTGTCAAAATCTAGTCTTAGTTGGTCATTGCCTCCCGGCCAGCGGACAGGAAGTGAGTATCTAAGAACAGATACTACACTTGATAATTACCCTACTCCCCCAGTGGAGCGAGTTGTAACACAAGGTCAGTTTTTAACATGGGGAACCTGAGCGCGTACAGACAGTGAGTACCTGAGAAAAGATACTACACTTGATATTTACCCTACTCCCCCACTGGAGCGAGTTGTGACACAAGGTCAGTTTTTAACGCGGGGAACCTGAGCGCGTACACTCAGGCCATTGGTCAAAGATTACTCAGCCCCCGCTTATGCGGTAACTGGGTACAAAGTTGGTCATAGCTAGTCATAGCTTGTCAAAGCTGGTCAAATGCTAGTCTTAGCTGGTCATTGCTTCCAGACCGGCAAGCAGGAAGTGAGTATCTGAGAACAGATACTACAATTTGACCCTGACCGGCCGAGTAAGGATGTCTTAGCTGTAAAAGGTCTGAACTAGTTGAACTGAGGAATCTATTTTGACTGGACATTTGGTGTGTTGATATAATAGCGAAATGTTTTCGACCTCTCATCTGCGAGAAAGGAGCTGCAGAACACGTAAACGCTTTTAAAGTCTGTCAAATATGAACAGTGAGGATTAGAATGATCCAGTCCAGAGATGACAATCTGGTCTAAATTGATTCTTGTAAAAACAAGGCATGACAAAAGAAGTCAAGTGTTTTCATAGGCGGTTCAAGGAACCGGGTAGGTTCCCAGCATATGTCGTATATTTCCACATATAAGGTGACCTTTAAAATTTAAAAATTACCTTCCAAAATAGAGGGACTCGTTTAATACAACGGTTAGAAATAAATTAAGTCCTGTGGTATATCGGCACAGGTAAGAAAGCTAACGCGTTTGTGTCATGGATCGTAGTAAGCGAACATAGACAGATAGATATGATCACACATAGATAGATAGATAGATAGATAGATAGATAGATAGATAGATAGAAGCAGGCTTATTATAGATATATAGAAACTAGCAGTATAGCCCGGCGTTGCTCGGGTGTAATGAAACCTTTAAAACTAATCCATGGTCCTGGAACTCAGACTCTTTGGACATTGGCACAAAAGACGAAAAAGTAATAGTTGTTTCCGGTTAAAGCGAAACTGTAGACTGAAAAAAAAATGAATGGATGTAAGTCAAATTTTAATTTTCTGCTATCGATATCAAATAAGTTTTTTTCGTCGTAAACTGAATTTTGAAGGCTAAATAAGTGCTCTGAGTAAATGGTATCATGGCTGAGACTAAGAACTACAATTATACCTACTTAGAGCCAAACTGAAAGCAAAAACTAAAATAAAAGGGCTGAAAAAATACAGACATACAGGCAGATAAACAGACACACACACAAACATCTTGCCTTATATATATATATATATATATATATATATATTATCGATTTTCTGCACTATTGTAAGAACTGCAACTTTGAAACTTCTGAATATCGTTTCTTATGTATTTGTCTATGAGTGTACCAAATTTGATTAAAATTGGACCACTCTTTCTATAACCCGATGTTTTTGATTATCGATTTTCGATATTTATCGGGGGTACCTCGACACAAAACCTAGCCAAGAACACTCGCAGACGCTTTTAGTACAACTGTGTAAATTTTCAAGAAAATCGGTTCAGCCATTTCGGAGTCTATAGGTAGCGGACACACAGACACACACACATTGTCTAATACAACGGTTACAAAAAGCTCATCTTACATTAAATCCTTTGGTGTGTTGACACTGTTAAGTAGGCATAGGATGTTTGCGTCATAGCTCGTTAACAGATGACTCGGTATGGTTACTACCAATGTAAATATTTCTAGTTTAAACAACATTATAACACTGTAATACAGTTATAAATATAATAAAGCTATATTTCATCTTTCTTTCAGATTAAAATACAATATTCAAGAGACGATTACACTGCAATTTGCAAAGCTACCACGGATGTGCGTTGTGGTGCATTGGATATCGGCTCGGAACGAGAAATCGGCGAGCCGAGTTCGAATTCCAGCCGAATTCATTGCATTCACTTACGCGCAAATACCCTTGGGAAAGGTATTAATCCGTCTATTCCTTCCAGTTAGGGGTTAAATAAAAGGACAGATTGGGTTCTATAGCATTGGTCGGCAACTAGTCTACCGCAGAAAGCAATGGCAACCTACTTCGGGATAATCTTCTGTCCAGTCAGTCATGACTCTTTCGAGACATGATCGCCCAAGCGTGTTTCACGTATGGCACTTTAACTGACTGACCACTGAGCAACAAGCAAAAGTAACAAGTAACGTGAACAAATCTTCCATTCTTGATTTGTAGAGATACGCGTGTGTTCATATAAATCCTTATTTCTCATAATAGTGCTAAATGACAACATTTAGAGTACAACATAAAATCTATATTTCTAATTAAAATTCATTATCATTGTGATATTAAATAACAACATTTAGGTTAACATACAATCGATATTTTCAATTAGAAGTCATTATCATAGTTATGTTAAATTACAATATTTAGGATAACATACAATCTATATTGATAATTAAAATTCATTATCATTGTAGCGTTAAATAATAACATTTAGACTAACATACTATCTATATTTCTTAAAAATTACATTATAATTGTTATGTTAAATGACAACATTTAGAATAAAATTCAATCTGTATTTCTAAATATAATTCACTATCATTGTGATTTTAAATAACAACGATTAGGGTAACATATAAGATATATTTCTAATTAAAATTCATTATCATTGTAGAGTTAAATAACAACATTTAAGGAAACATACAATGTATATTTATTACTAAATTACATTATCGATGCAATGTTAACAACATTTAGAATAACAGCGAATCTATATTTCTAATAAAGATTTATCTTTTTTATGTTAAATAACAACATTCAGGATAACATCCAATCTATATTTCTAATTAAAGCTACTTATCATTGAGATGTTAAATATAAACATTTAGGATAACATACAATCTATATTTACAATTAAAATCTCTTATTATAACGTCAAATTCAACATTTAGGATCGCATACAATCTACATTTATTATTAAAATTCATTATATTGTGATGTTAAATAACAACATTTAGGATAAAATACAGTATATATTTGCTATTAACATCCATTATCATCGTGGTTATAAAAAGCAACATTTAGGATAGCATACAATCTATATTTATAGTTAAAATCCATGATACTTATAGGGTAATTTCAACATTTAGGATAACATGCAATCTATATTTATAATTAAAATTCATTATCATTGTGATGTTAAATAACAAAATTTAGGGCAACATAGTATGTATATTTCTTATTAAAATTTATTATCATTGTGGTTATAAGTAAAAACACTAAGGATAATATAGAATCTATATTTATAATTAAATTTCATTATTATTGTAGCATTAAATATTAACATTTAGGACAACATACAATCTATATCTATGATTAAAATTCATTATCATTGTGATGTTAAATGACAATATTTAGGATAACATAAATATATAGTTCTTAATAAAATTCATCATCATTGTGGTTATAAATAACAACATTTAGGACAACATACAATCTATATTTATAATTAAAATTCGTTTTCTTTATAGCGTTAAAATAACAAAATTTAGGATTATATACAATATGTATTCATAATTAAAATTCATTATCATTGTCGTTATAAATAACAATATTTAGGATAACATACAATCAATATTTCCAATTTAAATTATCATTGTGATGGTAAAAACACTATTTAGGATAACATATAAAATATATTTCTAATTAAAATTCATTATCATCGTAGCGTTAAATAACAGCATTTAGCATAATATACAATCTATATTTCTTCTTCTATGTGGCTTGTCATTTCAGGATGTAGGCGATCATGGCCTTCTATGTTTCTCTATTTCTGGTGGCTCTTAGCACACTTTCTCCTGTTATACCACGCAACCCCGTTCTGCCATCCATCTGCTCAGGCCCTTCAAATATATTATTTGCTACCTTCCCTTGTCTCTTTTTCCCTCTATTTGGCCTGTTAGTATCAGGTTCTTCAAGCCCTGCTTCCTTATTGCATGTCCACGGAACTTTAGTTGTTTCTTTCTGATGCTCAATATCAATTTCTTTTTTGTTTCTATCCTTTCCAAAACCTCATCATTGCTCACATGCTCCGTCCACGATATCCGCAGCATCCTTCTGTAGAACCACATTTCAGTTGCTTCCAGTTTTTCCTTCAACTTTGATGATATTGTCCAGCATTCACTGCCATATTGAAAAACTGGCATCACACAGCAATCTAGTATTCTTTTCTTTGTTTCTAGTGAAATTTTCCAGTGTCTTAATACTTTACTCAGCTTCTGGAACGCGTCCTTCGCCATGATCATTGTTAGGTTAAATAACAACAGTTACGATACCCAACAATCTGTATTTATAATTAAAATTCATTATCATTTTAGCGTTAAATAACAACATTTAGGAAAAAATACAATCTATATAAGATAGAATCTATATTTTTAATTAAAATTTATTATCATTGTAGCGTTAAATAACAAAATTTAGGATAAGATACAATCTATATTTCTTACTAAATTACATTATCATTGTTATGTTAAATAACCACATTTAGGATAGCGTATAATCTATATTTCTAATTAAAATTCGTTATCATTGTGATGTTAAATAACCACATTTAGGATAGCGTATAATCTATATTTCTAACTAAAATTCATTATCATTGTGATGTTAATTAACCACATTTAGGATAGCGTATAATCTATATTTCTAACTAAAATTCATTATCATTGTGATGTTAAATAACCACATTTAGGATAGCGTATAATCTATATTTCTAATTAAAATTCATTATCATTGTGATGTTAAATAACCACATTTAGGATAGCGTATAATCTATATTTCTAATTAAAATTCATTATCATTGTGAAGTTAAATAACCACATTTAGGATAGCGTATAATCTATATTTCTAACTAAAATTCATTATCATTGAGATGTTAATTAACCACATTTAGGATAGCGTATAATCTATATTTCTAATTAAAATTCATTATCATTGTGATGTTAAATAACCATATTTAGGATAGCGTATAATCTATATTTCTAATTAAAATTCATTATCATTGTGATGTTAAATAACCACATTTAGGATAGCGTATAATCTATATTTCTAACTAAAATTCATTATCATTGTGATGTTAAATAACCACATTTAGGATAGCGTATAATCTATATTTCTAATTAAAATTCATTATCATTGTGATGTTAAATAACCACATTTAGGATAGCGTATAATCTATATTTCTAATTAAAATTCATTATCATTGTGATGTTAATTAACCACATTTAGGATAGCGTATAATCTATATTTCTAACTAAAATTCATTATCATTGTGATGTTAAATAACCACATTTAGGATAGCGTATAATCTATATTTCTAATTAAAATTCATTATCATTGTGATGTTAAATAACCATATTTAGGATAGCGTATAATCTATATTTCTAATTAAAATTCATTATCATTGTGATGTTAAATAACCACATTTAGGATAGCGTATAATCTATATTTCTAACTAAAATTCATTATCATTGTGATGTTAAATAACCACATTTAGGATAGCGTATAATCTATATTTCTAATTAAAATTCATTATCATTGTGATGTTAATTAACCACATTTAGGATAGCGTATAATCTATATTTCTAACTAAAATTCATTATCATTGTGATGTTAAATAACCACATTTAGGATAGCGTATAATCTATATTTCTAATTAAAATTCATTATCATTGTTATGTTAAATAACCACATTTAGGATAGCGTATAATCTATATTTCTAACTAAAATTCATTATCATTGTGATGTTAATTAACCACATTTAGGATAGCGATTAATCTATATTTCTAACTAAAATTCATTATCATTGTGATGTTAAATAACCACATTTAGGATAGCGTATAATCTATATTTCTAATTAAAATTCATTATCATTGTGATGTTAAATAACCACATTTAGGATAGCGTATAATCTATATTTCTAATTAAAATTCATTATCATTGTGATGTTAAATAACCACATTTAGGATAGCGTATAATCTATATTTCTAATTAAAATTCATTATCATTGTGATGTTAATTAACCACATTTAGGATAGCGTATAATCTATATTTCTAACTAAAATTCATTATCATTGTGATGTTAAATAACCACATTTAGGATAGCGTATAATCTATATTTCTAATTAAAATTCATTATCATTGTGATGTTAAATAACCACATTTAGGATAGCGTATAATCTATATTTCTAATTAAAATTCATTATCATTGTGATGTTAATTAACCACATTTAGGATAGCGTATAATCTATATTTCTAACTAAAATTCATTATCATTGTGATGTTAAATAACCACATTTAGGATAGCGTATAATCTATATTTCTAATTAAAATTCATTATCATTGTGATGTTAAATAACCACATTTAGGATAGCATATAATCTATATTTTCTAATTAAAATTCATTATCATTGTGATGCGACACAACCACATTTAGGATAGCGTATAATCTATATTTCTAACTAAATTCATTATCATTGTGATGTTAAATAACCACATTTAGGATAGCGTATAATCTATATTCTAATTAAATTCATTATCATTGTGATGTTAATTAACCACATTTAGGATAGCGTATAATCTATATTTCTAACTAAAATTCATTATCATTGTGATGTTAAATAATCACATTTAGGATAGCGTATAATCTATATTTCTAATTAAAATCTATTATCATTGTTATGTTAATTAACCACATTTTGATAGCGTATAATCTATATTTCTAACTAAAATTCATTATCATTGTGATGTTAAATAACCACATTTAGGATATGTATAATCTATATTTCTAATTAAAATTCATTATCATTGTGATGTTAAATAACCACATTTAGATATGTATAATCTATATTTCTAATTAAAATTCATTATCATTGTGATGTTAATTAACCACATTTAGGATAGCGTATAATCTATATTTCTAACTAAATTGTATTATCATTGTGATGTTAAATAATCACATTTATAGATAGCGTATAATCTATATTTGACTAAAATTCATTATCATTGTTATGTTAATTAACCACATTTAGCAGGATGTATAATCTATATTTCTAACTAAAATTCATTATCATTGTGATGTTAAATAACCACATTTAGGATATGCTATAATCTATATTTCTAATTAAAATTCATTATCATTGTGATGTTAAATAACCATATTTAGGATAGCGTATAATCTATATTTCTAATTAAAATTCATTATCATTGTGATAAAATAACCACATTTAGGATAAGTGTATACACCTATATTTCTAACTAAAATTCATTATCATTGTGATGTTAACAACCACATTTAGGATAGCGTATAACTTAAGTATTTCTACTCAAAATTCATTATCATTGTGATGTTAATTAACCACATTTAGGATAGCGTATAATCTATATTTTCTAACTAAAATTCATTATCATTGTGATGTTAAATAACCACATTTAGGATAGTAAGTAATCTATGGCTTTAATTAAAATTCATTATCATTGTTATGTTAAATAACCACATTTAGATGAAGTGTATAATCTATATTTCTAACTTAAAATTCATTATCATTGTGATGTTAATTAACCACATTTAGATAAAGGTATAATCTATATTTAACTAAAATTCATTATCATTGTGATGTTAATTAACCTACATTTAGGATAGCGCGTATAATCTATATTTCTAATTAAAATTCATTATCATTGTGATGTTAAAGAACTTTAATATTTAGGATAAAGGTATAATCTATATTTCTAACGAAAATTCATTATCATTGTGATTAAATAACCACATTTAGGATAGCGTATAATCTACATTTCTAATTAAAATTCATTATCATTGTGATGTTAAATAACCACATTTAGGATAGCGTATAATCTATATTTCTAATTAAAATTCATTATCATTGTAGTTTAATAACAACATTTAGGAAAACATACAATCTAAATTTCTTATTAAATTTCATAATCATTTTATTTTAACAAAATTTAGAATAACATACAATCTATATTTCTCATTAAAATTTATTATCATATTTATGTTAAATTACAACATTCAGGATGACATACAATGTATATTAAGTTATAATTAAAATTTATAATCATTGCAGAGTTAAATAACTATGCAGAATAACATACAATATATATTTCTTATGAAAATTCATTATCATTGTGATGATAAATAACAAGAATACGGTTTTCTTTTTGCGATGTTAAAAATGTCCTTTGTGGTACAGTGAATATAAGCTTAGAAAGAGAAATCGGAGAGTCTTGTTCGAATTCCAGTTGAATTCGTTGCATTTACTTACACACAAACACCCTTGGGAAATGTATTAGTTCGTCTCTTCTTCCGCCAGCTATGTGTTAAATAGTAGGTCAGTTTGGGTTCTATAGCTTTGGTTGGCAACCAGTCTACAATAATGGCAACCTACTGCGAAAAAAAAATTCTGCCAAGTCTGTCATGTCTCTTTTAAGACATGATCGCCCAAGCATGTATCACGTATGGCACTTAACTTACTGACTAAACAAAAATGTATTTAAGAGAATATAAAATATTCATTTCTCATTCAGTCAGTCAGTTAAGTGCCATACGTGATACACGCTTGGGCGATCATGTCTCAGAAGAGACATGACTGACGGGACAGAATGTTATCCCGCAGTCAGTCAGTCAGTCAGTTAAGTGCCAAACGTAAAACACGCTTGGGCGATCATGTCTTGAACGAGACATGACTGACTGGGCAGAAGATTATCCCGCAGTAGGTTGCCATTGCTTTCTGCGGTAGACTGATTGCCGAACCCAATCTGTCCTGCTATTTAACCCATAACTGGAAGGAAGAGACGGATTAATACCTTTCGCAAGGGTATTTGCGCGTAAGTGAATACAATGGATTCAACTGAAATTCGAACTCGGCTCCGCGGTTTCTCGTTCCGAGCCGATATCCACTGTACCACAACTCACATCCCATTTTTGTTCATTAAAGAATAAAAAAAACATGACACCTACACAGATTATGAAAACTCTTTAAAATTACCATGATCGTCACCATCTGCTGCAAATAGTTCATCATAAACATTACAATTTACAGATTCGTCATATACGTCCCAGTCGGTCGTCTTCTACCACGGATATCAGATAAAATTTTGAAATTGTATCTAAATTTGGGGTGTCACCTTATCTATAGGTCGCTTGGGAAGCGGCCGAAATGTGGTTCTACAGACGGATGCTACGGATATCGTGGACTGAGCATACAAGCAACGATGAGATGTTGGAAAGAATGGTAACAAAAAGGAAATTGATGCTGAGCATCAGGAAGAGACAACTGAAGTTCCTGGGACATGCAATGAGGAAGGAGAGCCTGGAGAACCTGATACTGACTGGACAGATAGAAGGAAGGAGAGACAGAGGAAGGCAGCGGATAACATATTTGCAGGGTCTGATCAGGTGGATAACGGAACGGGGGTTGCCAGGGGCAACAGGAGCAAACATACTAAGAGCCACAAGAGATAGTGAGACATGGAGAATCATGATCGCCTACGTCCTGAAGGGACAGGGCACATAGAAGAAGAAGATACGTGGAAATATCCAGTATATGAGTTCTCTATGAGGTGTGGAGTGAGCTTGTGTCCCAATAGACTTTTAAGGTTTTCTTCATTATGTGCAATATTCCTTCAGGACGTAGGCGATCATGGCTCTCCACAAATTTCTGTCATTCATAGCTCTTAATAAATGTTTTCTTTCTGTTATTTCTCCCAAACCCTTTTCCGCCATCCGTTTCCTAAAGGTCTCCAAGTACATTATGCATTACTATGCATTACTTTCTTCTATTTTACCTTCAATTTGTCCTGTGAGTATCAGATTCTCCAAACCCTCTTTCTTTTTTCAACTTTCTCTTTCTGACATTAAGTAGTTTCCTTTTTGTTTCTATTTTCATCACAACTTGGTCGTTTCTCACATATTCGGTCTATGGCATTCTCAGCATCATTCTGTAGAACTACATTTCTGTTGCTTCAAGTCGTTTCTTCATTGTTGAAAGAATCGTCCAGCAGTTACTGCCATACAAGAGGGAAGATATCAGTTTAGTACTCTTTTCTTTGTATCTAACGAAGTTTTTTTTCTTTATACTCTGGTTACATTTGAAATGAATCTTTGGCTATCCCAATACGCTATCGGATTTCAGTGATATTAAGAATGCAACAATTCATCATGAATGGAGAGAATTCAAGGTTTGCCTCGTAATGACCAAACGCAACGAAGTGGTTTTGGAGGCACTGAACGTTCAAAGCCAGTTGTTCATTTTTCATCGTTGGACTGTAAGAGCAAGTTCACACGAGAGATCAGCTGCTGGTGTCTGTTCACCGAGGTTTTTTGATGTGATTTAATAAACTGTGCTGTCATCTTCATATATATTTACTAATAGCTTAAGCATTTCGGGGGCAGATTTTGAATATAAAACAGCGATTATTTTCCTGAGAGAAAGCTTTCATCAACAGTTTTAGGAATATAAAACTTTTCGTTGACTACATCAAAGTATCTTTACATGAATTTTAATTTTCAAGGCAGATTGTTAATATAAAATAGAAATAGATTATTTTCCCAAGAGAAATGTTTGCATCAACAGTCTCATAATAGACGAAATATACCACATTTCTCTGGCTGCTCATCATGATATGACAGTGGTTTATATTTTATCATGGGTTTTTCTTTCATAAAGCCATATTCTTTCAATAACAAAAAAAAAACGGTATTGATTTCATGGTGAGCTTTTGTCATTGTGGACAATGAAGATCATAATCTTGACAAATAAAGTTAATTTTTTAATAATATTTGATCTTTAAAAAGACGACATTACTTTAAAAACATCAGAATGTGGTTTGATTTACGAGACTGTTTGCTTTGTGACCCTTGAAAAAAAAAATTGATCGTCTTTTCATCGTGTCTGCTTCAGCCAACTCCTGAAAATACTAAGTTTCATTGATTTACAAATGGACAGAGACGTAGACGCTCAGAACAGACGTTTCTTTTATAGATCTTTATAGGAGGTGGCTTACGGCCTATCCCGTTGAATACACCGGTACTCGCTCGATCACCGAAGTTAAGCAACGTTGAGCTTGGTCAGCACTTAGATGGGTGACCGCTTGGGAATACCAGGTGCTGTAAGCGTTTAGTGAAGGATGTGCGTTGTGGTGCAGTGGATATCGGCTCGGAAAGAGAAATCGGTGATCCGAGTTCCAATTCCAGTTGAATACCCTGCATTCACTTAAGCACTGGTACCCTTGGGAAATGTATTAATTCTTCACTTCCCTCCAGTTATGGGTTAAATAACAAGGGTAGGACTTGGAGACCCTACCCTTAAAAAACACATCCCAATGAATCTTGATACTCGAAAAGAAAAAAAGTATTGCTAGACACAAAACTTACATAAAAACAACAATAAATTGTTGAAAGAAAAAGGTATTACCAGCAATAAATAAATAAAATTTAGTTGGCAATAAATGACTCGCCGAGGTTGATTTTCGATAAAAACAAAACACACATCCAAAAAATTATAGGAGGTAGTTGAAGAAAGCGTAAAGAAATGATTATATATAAATTACAAGAAAACTGAATGCATGGTCATCAGTAAAAAGAAAAGCCCAAAGCCCTACAGGCCGGGAATACTAAAAATGTACAGAAATTTAACTACGTTGTAAGTGTTTTAACAGAGGACGGTAAGTGCGACACTGAGGCGCATTAGCATGGCCAAGTATGCATTCCAGGAGTAGATTATTGAAAGACAGAAAATCTTCTCTGGAAACAAAGAAGAGAGTGTAGAATCACTTCTACATGCATGTACATACTTATTCACATATCGCCATGTACGCACGTACACACATATATACGCACATACTTATAAATTGGTACCGCACGTGAAACCTCCTTTTCCCGCGCTTCATTCAAAAATATATAAGCTGATATTCACACGTGTGTAGACCAGTTGTAATCTGTCTTTCGGAGCTAACAGTCCGAATGCCGTTAGTTCCTTTCCAACTCACATACTGCGCTAATTGCGTTTAGCAATTAGTTACACCAAAAAATATTTCTCTCTCTTACAAGCATACTTCACTACATATATAATTATATTCAACTACTGATTAGTACAAACATCATATTTTCCTTTTTCAGGAACTCTTCCAGTATGAACATTGATGCATTTTCTTAAACATCCAAGAGAGAACTTTCTCCACTAAATCTTGCATTCACAAATTAATCAATCCTGTAACTATGTTTAATAAATTGTTATTATTCTTGTTATATTGTTCTCTGGGTTATTTTTATTATTAATGTGGTGGATTGGACAACCAGTCTACCTTATAATGGTGACTTCACTTTCAAATTACTACCACGTTGTCCAGTCCACAACAAGAGTGGTTATGTGATGTTTGTTCTTGAATGTAGCAGTGAATCTAGACAATCTCATCAAAGATTAGGAAAAAATTTGAAGCAATCGAAATGTGGTTCTACAGAAGGCTACTGAGGAACGACTAGGTTTTTGAGAGGATGGAAACGAAAAGGAAGTTTCTGGGAACTGCAATGAGAAAGGAAGGCTTGGAGAATCTGGTACTCACGGGATGGATAGCGGAAAGGAGAAACAAAGGAAAGGAACGCGTGACGTACTTGATAGACTTGAGCAGATGGATGGCGGAGCAGGGTTTGGGAGAGGTAACAGGAGAAGAGATATTAATAGCTACAAGGAATAGGAAGATGAGAAAGCGATGATCGCCTACGTTCTAAAGGAACATGGGACATAGATGAAGAAAACGATAGCTTTTTTTTGTCTTACGGGGTTCTAAGTATATGATGTTGTCAAACTCTGTTACCACAGTAAAAAGTTTCTGCCGGAATTTCTGTGATGGGAAGTTATCATTAACCCGAGAACACTAACCATGTACTTACGGTCATATCACATTGAATACACCGGTTCTCGTTCGATCACCAAAGTTCAGCTTGATCAGTACTTAGATGGGTGACCGCTTGGGAATTCCAGGTGCTGTAAACGTTTATTGCCGGATGTGCGATGTGGTGCAGTGGATGCCGGCTCGGAAAGAGAAATCGGTGAGCCGATTTCGAATTCCGGTTGAATGCCCTGCATTCACTTACGCGTTAGTACCTTACGCGTTAGTATCCGCCCCTTCCCTTCAGTTATAGGTTAAATATCAGGGTAGGACTTGAGACCCTGCCCTTAAACAAATCTCAATAAAACTTTCTCCGTTGAGGAGGAAGCTGTCTCAACCCATCTAGGGTGCATGCGGCTTGGACACACTAAACATGGGTATATAGTACCCAGCGTAAATGGCGCAATTTTAATTACAATTTAATTAAATTTTCAGTACCTGATTTTCTCACCTAAATAATAGGTTTTTCAGTTTTTATTAATGTTAACTCAAGGTGCAAATTTTGAATTGCCTGCATGTAAATGATTTCAAATAAAGATTTATATTTAATATTTTTTGATATTCTTAAAATCGGGTATGATAGACCTGTGGTTAGTAGTGGTGTAACTTTAATTGATGGTTAGTGTTCCAGGAGTAATTACGTTCTAAATTCTATTCTCATCTTTATTTACATTATTCGGACTGTTGACATCATCTTTATTGCCATATTAACGATGTTTCAGCCGTTGTACGGTCTGACCTTCTTCAAGTGATTAGAATTTGAAATTGAACCCTTTATTTTGATCACTATGATAGATTGTTCTCGTTCCATGAGTCATGCCACTTCCGGATGTTTTAGCTATCTCCATTTAACTCAACTCTAAGTCTTTTTTTTTCACTACTGCTGTAGCCAGGTATTGGACTCACAACCCTTTGGATCAATTCACTAGATCCAACCAACGCTTTTATCCACCGGCCCTTCTTTCCTCATCTTTGTTGTTATTGTCCTATCGTTTTGATCTTTCTACTCTTCGGCTTTCTTCAGGTGTTTGCCGACCGGGTAACTTTAATGTGATTTTAAAGTAAACCATTTCATTAATTTTCGGGGGTAGATTGTTTTCGGTCCTCTGTCCACGTTAGTAAATAGGAAAGCTCATCAGAAGAATTACCCTGTAAATATTTATAGGGGAGGGACGTGGTCGTTACGTTGCGATGGTGGGATGCGTCCGAAGCCGATATGCCAGGTCGAATGGAAAATGTGACAGAAATCTAAAGGTGCGTTGGAATGGTGAAATATGTCTTCCGGTAGGTAAATAAAATATTAAAAAGGATGAAAATTTGGTTAGAAAGAAAAAAAAAGAGTGAGAAAGAAAGAAAGAAAGAAAGAAAGAAAGAAAGACAGAAAGAAAGAACGAAAGAAAGAGTGGGGAGATAAAGAAGAAACACAAAACAACAGAGATGTGATCAGATAGACGGATTATGAGAAAAAAGAAAGAAAGAAAGAAAGAAAAAAGAAAGAAAGAAAGAAAGATTGAAGAGATGAAGAGGAGGCATGAAGCAACAGAGATATGGTTTGACAGACGGTTTGCGAGAAATAAATAAATAAATAAATAAAGAAAGAAAGAAAGAAAGAGAGAGAGAGAGTGGGAAGATGAAGAGGATACTTGGGACAACAGAGAGGTAGTTAGACAGACGGATACTCAGAAGAAAGAAAAAAAGAAAGAAAAACCGCAATGTAGAAAATATTAAGAAATAAAGAAAGAAAGAAAAAATAGAGGGGAGCTATTAAGAAAGAAAAAATAGAGGAAGGCAGGAAACAAAATGAAATTAAATATGTTCTACCTGTTATCTCTTCGCGGCACACCAGTAACTATTCCGCGGCACACTAATGTGCCGCGGCACAGTGGTTAGGAACCACTGCTTCAGACGAACAGGCAATACTGATGTGTGATCATTTTCGCACCTGGGATTTATCATTTTCGACCCTTCTGCCAACAAGTGAAATCCCTTTATTTGAGACGTTTTATCGCATTTCGGCAGACAAAATTTTAATCAGTATTCTTTTCGTATTTTCTTTTGGAAGCCTGTCTGGTCGATTGAATATTTTTTCATTGAGTTCAGTCCTTTTTCGGAAGAAGCAATCGTCTAGAATTCAAACAAACAAAACAATTATAATTTCATCAGTACATATACAGGTTGTGATGGATCAATTATTATCTAAATTATGCAAAAATGAAGGTAAGACTGACATCTCATTTTAACAGATATATTTACCAAAATTACACAAAACCATCTTCAAATATTAATGAGTAAATTTATTCAATAAAACTGCCACTGGTCTGGACAGTTTCCTTGCTTAAGTTAGTGAATGCTGTCATAATTCTTGCCTTCTTTGGTATTGCAAGGAGTTTTGTTGGTCTCTTGCTCTACTGTGACTCACACATAATAATCAAGAGAAAAGTCCGAAAAGTTCGGTGGCCAGATGTAAGGGGTTATGTAGTCGCAGAAATTGTCTGACAGCCAGGTTCTACTGTTTGTTTGGAATGGTGCAGAGTCCTGTTTCCAGAAATTAGGTCTTCCAGGAACCACCATCTTGACCCAGGGCGGCACTACTTCTTCGAATCACTTTATGTACACCTCCGTGTTGAGTCTGAGCCCCTGTGGGAGAGATGAATAGACTCACAATGTCGTCATCACTAGTAATTACCCTGAACACATTCGTAATTACCATTAGACTCATCCAACTCTGTCCGAATCCTCTGCACTGATTAAAAAGCCAAAAACCCTGAAATGTGTGTATTGGAACTTCTGGCGCGTCAGTTGCGTCTCTGTATTTGAAGACAGAGTGCGGCTCAGTTGTAGTTCCGTCCTTGAGGGCAGGATTGCAACTGAGAAAAATTACACTGAAAGATGCCCGGTACCGGAAAGCAGTGTCCTGCGACCGCGCCACTCCATTGCAGCACAGGGATGGACCAGGTGCTCGTCACAGGGGCTAGCGGTTGAGGGGACTGGGGAATTTTTGGTCCCTGAACCCGTCCGTACGCAGTCGGGTCCTCACCTTTAAAAAACCTTGTGTCACATTTCGCTCCCGGGGCAGGGTAAATATCTATAATGTACAGTCGAGAGAGAAAACAAAAAAACAAAAAAAAAACAATGCGCGAAGTCAAAAATGGCAATAATTTACCCATCCTCATCCAGATGGTGCATTGGGCAGCAACATTTTGTTGCTGTAACAAACTTATTTTATGGGGCAGGGTTGTTAGCCCTGCACCCAACCTCCAAACCTCCAAACCTGGAGACCGGTGGACCATTCTTGGTGCTTACGTTCACAGCACCTGGTAATCCCAAATGGTTAAACCCATTTAAGTACTGACCAGGCTTGATGTTGCTTAAACTTTGGTGATCGGACGGGAACCGCTGTATTCAACACGATATTGCCGTAGACTAATTTACTCGTCGCTCCCTGTATATTTCCACTGTTCAAATGATGAACGGCCCAAGTATCAGGAAACTTGCTTTCTCGCTTATGTCACTTTCAAATATCCAGTCTTACGTCATGGCTTCTGGTGTCAGTTAAGTGTCATGCGCGATACACGCTTTGGGCGATCATGTCTCGAAAGAGACATGACTGACTGGGCAGAAGATTATCCCGCAGTAGATTGCCATT
Organism: Ascarosepion bandense; assembly: GCA_037127315.1. Classification (NCBI taxonomy): domain Eukaryota; kingdom Metazoa; phylum Mollusca; class Cephalopoda; order Sepiida; family Sepiidae; genus Ascarosepion; species Ascarosepion bandense. The sequence continues at coordinate 3,069,066 of JBBBDQ010001640.1, read as the reverse complement.
GCTTTCTGCGGTAGACTGGTAGACCCAATCTGTCCTATTATTTAACCCATAACTGGAAAGAAGAGACGGATTAATACCTTTCCCAAGGGAATTTGCGCTGGAATTCGAACTCGGCTCCTCGATTTCTCGTTCCGAGCCGATATCCACTGGACCACAACGCACATTTAGTCCTGATGTACTAAACTTTTTAGCATTATTTGATTTTATTGCGTTACATTATCTTTTGTATTTAATGAATAAACTGCTTTTGCCTAAAAATAAAAACTTGCGAAGCATCTATTCAAAGAACAAATCATTTAAATGCAAGTAGCATAACATTATTTATACTTTTGCCAGTTTCTGTATATTTAATTGTCAGTGATTAAAGGCCAACAAGGAAGTAATAACCGATTTTTTAGGAGGTATAAAAGAAAAACGTGATGTTATGCCTCGCTTGAATTTCCAATGATCGAATTCGTTTGGTATAGCCCTCCACAGAATAGATTTAACCCATGAACATTGTTCCTATTTTAATACTCTGATGAATCTTAATTGCTCAGTTAATGACTGAATAAGATTCTTGGAGAGTTCTACGGCAATAGCCCTTAAAATATTTCTGCTTAAAAACTTTAACGAAATATTGCAGTAAGAGTCATACATATGAACTCTGTTTGTTATTTTAAGAAGTAATTGTGGTGCTGTAGGATGTGCGTTGTGGTACAGCGGATATCGGCTCGGAACGAGAAACCCGGGAGCCGAGTTCGAATTCCAGCTGAATCCATTGTATTCACTTATGCGCAAATACCCTTGGGAAAGGTATTAATCCGTCTCTTCGTTCCAGTTATGGGTTGAATAGCAGAACAGATTGGGTTCTATAGCCTTGGTCGGCAACCAGTCTACCGCAGAAAGCAATGGCAACCTACTGCGGGATAATCTTCTGCCCAGTCAGTCATGTCTCTTTCGAGACATGATCGCCCAAGTGTGTATAACGTATGGCACCTAAACTGACTGTGGTGCTGTGGATATCGACTCGGAACGACAAACCGGGATGCCGAGTTCGAATTCCAGTTGAATTTATTACATTCACTTACGCACAAATACTCTTGGGAAAGGTATTAATCCGTCTCTTCTCTCCAGTTATGAGTTAAATAATAAGACAGATTGGGTTCTATAGACTTGTCTGGCAACCAGCCTACCGCATAAAGCAATGGCAACCTACTGCGGGATAATCTTCCCAGTCAGTCATGTCTCTTTCGAGACGTGATCGCCCAAAGCCGCTATGAATAATTTGAAATTTCTGTCATGTTTCGTTCGATTTTTCCGATAAGCAATGGCAACCTACTGCGGGATAATCTTCTTCCCTGTCAGTCATGTTTTTTTCGAGATATGGTCACCCATAGTTTATTATTTACGAGGTATTGTGACACTAATGGCAAGGCGCGAGTAAACTAAAGAAAAAACTAAGATAGAAAATGCTAATTTTCGATGGACAGAAAAATGGCCGGACTTAAGAAAGCGGAATAAAATAGTTTTACGAGCCTTGAATATACAGTGACCGCCGGGCTCAAAATTCGTCGACTGGTAATAGCTAATTTTTGAAACCAGACAGGCTGCCAAAAGAAAATACGAAAAGAATACTGATTAAATTTTTTGTCTGCCGAAATGCGGTAAAACGTCTCAAATAAAGGGATTTCACTTGTTGACAGAAGGGTCGAAAATGATAAATCCCAGGTGCTAAAATGATCACACCTAAGGTCACAGTAAGAAGGATTTTGAACGATAATTAAAATTCACCTCCTCCTTTCTGGGCAGTATCTAGCTCTGCCACTTTTTTATGGTTGGTTTTATTTCATGTAATTTATTGTTCGGGCAAGAATCCTATGACTATGTATAGGATTTTGGCCTTTGGCTGGGATCTTTCATATTCTTTTTATTTTAAGCCCAATTCCCAGGGGGCCTCTCCCGAGCACATACCTCTTCCTGGAGTGGGGACTGGGTTTATTATCTGGTGTCTGAGTCGTGTCCAAAGAAAGAGGGAAGAGCTGAGGGGTTTAGGCATTTTTTTCACGGTATGACCGTTAAATCCACTTTAAAACTTGATCATGCGTCACATCCAGTTGCGACGTGGCACCCGTATGATATTTGGTAATTTTTTTGTTCCCCGAAGGCCTTTACCCCTTCCAATCTTTCGAAAACATCCCTATTTCCGTGCAAATGTATATGCTGAATTCAAATCGATAATTGTTTATTGAAGAAACCTACCTTTTTCTCATGTTATCAACCAGAAATATATCGGACTATATCTCATCCCTTACCACCGTTCTCATATCTGATTCACCGCTGAATGAATTGAGGCATAGGATAATTATTTCGGCCTTTTTTACTCCCTTTGAGCAATTAAGCCGCGATTTTTTGGTTTCGGAACTCGTTTTCCGTGTAGTAATACCAAAAAGAAGTAAAAAGGCCGAAACAGCGGAAAACTACACGTGAAGTCAGTCTGCAGTGAATAACATTTTTGAACCGTGGTTAGAGGGTGAGATAATCAGCGACAAGAAGTTCCATATTTTTCTACTCGATAACTGACAATTATAATTGACAATTATCGATTTGAGTTCAGCATATACATTTGCACGGAAATAGGGATGTTTTGGAAAGATTAGAAGGGGTAAAGACTTTCGGAGAACAAAACAAAAATTTACCTGATATTTTGCTATTTAATTGTCTTAGTCTTGGAGATTTCTGTGCTTCTGTATCAGTTCTGCCATTTCCTTGGATACCAATATGATTTGGTGCCCAGCATAATATGATATTTTGGTTTAAATGAAAACAGGGATTTGTGGATACGTTTATACGAATTAAGTTTTATCAAGCATAATATTTGAACCCATGGCCATGTTCTGGCGAAATTTTATTGTATAATCTAGCGAGGAGTTGACACCCATTCTCAAGTTACGCTGTTCACAAAATTCAAAGGCGACAAATATTTAAAACATTTCTTGTGATTGTTCTGCCCGAATAACTGCCCTAAATATTCGCAAAAGAAAATAGTCAACTTTTCTTTGTTGACAGGTGAAAAAAACAGTAATTAGTGTATTTTTAGTGTACAGATGTCAGAATATCTCACAATTATTTGTTTTTGTTTTTTTTTATTTCATAATTTCATTGTGAATCGTTTATTCATAATAATTTAAAGATTTGAAGTGTTACATAAACTTTTTACTGCAAACAGTTGAACTTGAACTGTATTTGGCACGTAAGAAAATATTTTTTTTATGTTACTCTTTGAGTAACATAATTTGAGTGCGTTCTGGTACAGTGGATATCGGCTCGGAACGAGAAGCCGGGGAGCCGAGTTCGAATTCCAGTTGAATCCATTGTATTCACTTACGCGCAAATACCCTTGGGAAAGGTATTAATCCGTCTCTTCCTTCCAGTTATGGGTTAAATAACAGACTGGGTTCTATAGCCTTGGTCGGCAGCCAGTCTACCGCAGAAAGCAATGGCAATCTACTGCGGGATAATCTTCTGCCCAGTCAGTCATATCTCTTTCGAGATATGATCGCCCAAGCGTGTATCACGTATGGCACTTAACTGACTGACTCTTTGAGTGTCAGTGTGCAAACCACAGGAAAAATAGTTTGAAGTTTTCTTCTTTGTAGGTCGTGTCTTTTCAGGACGTAGGCGATCATGGCTCTTCGTAACTTCCTGCCCCTTGTAGCTCTTAATAAATTTTATCTTTCCAGTATTTCTTCTAAATTCTGTTACGCCATTCATTTACTCAAGCTCACTAAGTATGCTATACGCTGTTTTCCCCCGCCACTTATACCTGTATCAGATTTTCAAAGTTCCCCTTTTTCATTTTGAAAACTCTACTGCTTGCTCCTGATGTTAAGTATAAGTTCTTTTTTTTCTGTTTTCTCTAAAACTTCATTGTTGCTCACATAGTCAGTCCATGGTATCCTCAGCATCCTTCTGTAGAACCATATTCCTGTTGCTTTCTGTCATCTTTGAGGAGAATGTTCAGCACTCATTGCCGTGAAGGAGGACAGAAATTATGTAGCAGTTTAGTACTCTTTTCTTTGTTTCTAGCGAATTTTTTTTTTAATTTCTTAATATAGTGCGCAGCTTTTAGAATGCATATCTGAATATCTCAATACGCCTTCGGATTTCAGTGTCACACTTTCCTTCTCAGATTTTTAAATTTCCGCACTTGTTTGATTTTGACATCTCCGATTTGCAAATCGCACTCTGGGCCGCCCCTTTTGCTAGCGTTCTTAAATTTAAAAATTTAACATGATTTATGTTTATAAATACATATTGCAAAATCAGTCAGTAGTTATGTGCCACACGTGATACATGCTTGGGCGATCATGTCTCTTTCGAGACATGACTGACTGGGCAGTAGGTTGCTATTACTTTCTGCAGTAGACTGGTTGCCAGCCAAGGCTATAGAACCCAATCTGTCCTGTTATTTAACCCATAACTGAAGACGGATTAATACCTTTCCCAGGGGTATTTGCGCGTACGTGAATGCAAAGAATTCAACTAGAATTTGAACTCGGCTCCCCGATTTCACGTTCCAAGTCGATATCCCCTGCACCACACTATTATAATATTATAAATAAGTTTATATATATATATATATATATATAATGTTCGTCCCTCGCGAGCGAGGACCACGACTTCAAGGTAGACTTCTCCGTGACTTGCTGTTTAATTGGATTTAAGTGAAGGAGAGTTGCGCATGGTCGTCAGCCTCACTCTCTCTTCTCATTCCATCTGTATCCGGTGGCATGACATAGGCGAGACAACGGAGATAATCAGGGATGCAGTGGATGGCCAACTGTGGTTTTATTGTTTTCACTCTTCATTCTCTTGAATGCGCTAAACAGCGCTTAGGTAGCCATATTTTTTTAAATTAACCCGCAACAGGTTGCCACTACCTGCTCTGGTAGACTGGTTGCCAGCCGAGGCTATAGAACACAATCTGTCCTGTTATTTAACCCATAACTTGAGGGAAGGGACGGATTAATACCTTTCCCAAGGGTATTAGCGCGTAAGTGACTGTAGGGCATTCAATCGGAATTCGAACTCGGCTCCCTGATTTCCCGTTCCGAGAAATCAGTTGTACCACAACGCACATTCATAAAGAACGCTTACAGCAACTGGCATTCCCAAGCGGTCACCCATCTAAGTACGGGTCACACACACACACACACACACACACACACACACACACACATATATATATATATATATATATATACAGTACTGTGCAAAAGTATGAGGACAAGAACTATTTTATCTTTTATGAGGCATATTGTCAGAAAATATACAATTTAATTAAAGTAATTTTATTTGATTTACTCAACAAATGTTTTAACAAGAAAAATACTTGTTACAAGATAAATTTAATATTTAGTATAATAGCCTTTTGCTTTGATCACAACCTTCATTCTGTCAGACATTGACATCACAAGCTTCTTCAATGTATCTAATAGTATCTCCTGCCAAGCAGCTTGTATTTGTTCCCAAAGTGTGTCTTGCGAAGTAACATTAGATTTATCAATTTTTTTATCCAAAATATCCCATAGATGTTCAATAGGATTAAGATCAGGACTTAGTGGGTGAGGCAATTTAAATTCCGAAGTCATCCTTCCTCTTCCTTTTAAGTTAAATAATTCTTAGAAAGGTTTGGCTTTTCACCCTGTATTTGATTTTCAGTGAGTTTTTTAGGTGATTTAAAACTTTATTTTGATGCCTCATAAAAGATAAAATAGTTATTGTCCTAATACTTTTGCGCAGTACTATATATATATATATATATATATATATATATATATAATAACTAAATAGACTCTGTAAGTATGTAGGCCGTAAATTTATACTAAAATAAACCTTCAAAAAAACCACTAACAAACAGAACCTAATTCCGTTACAATCTGGTGCACTAAGGCGTCGGGTAAATGGGGAGAAAAAAAAGAAATCCGCGGAACAAGAACAAAACATTCAATACTCCGCAGCAAAGAAAAAAAAACCCCAAACGGAACCAACCACAAGAAAAAGTGTTCGATACAAAGTACAAAAGAAAATATACAAAAGTAGAGCAAAGACACACAAAAATCTAGAGTGAGCCAAAACCTACCGCGGTTTCACACTACGGATCGTCAGGGCAAAGGCTGAAACACTAAAGATAAAATCAAATAAATAGATATACACTAAGGTAGGGGGGGAACCATACCAACACAAAAAGGGGGGGTTAGAACAAAAAAACCAAAACACACTAAATTAGGAATAACTTTTATTAAACATATAAGCAAAAAAAAAAAAAAGAGAGAGAGAGAGAGAGAGAGTTAACAACACTACGCTCTCACACTAAGCAATGAATTTATATTTATGAAACTTACATTTGTTTAAAATTTCAGTCTTAGCATTAAGCAGATTATGGGCGGGTTCGAATAAGGCTATAGCTAGTTTTTCCTCGCCACATAAATTACAGAATTTACTGCCTATAAGTAGTTTAAATTACTGCTAATAAGTAGTTTAAATTTAGCTACTAATGTGGTAGCCTCTTTATTTAAATTAGATACAATGTCGGGTGCTATTTTCTTATAATTCTAATTTAAATAAAGAGGCTACCACATTAGTAGTTAAATTTAAACTACTCAATAGGGTTGAAAAATTAACTCTAAAAAATTCATTTTTAACTATTAAGGATCATAAAGATTAATTCCCTAATCACTCAGAGTTCAGACTGCTTAACCCCACTTGTTTCAATCTGGTATCCACTGCCCCACAAGGCACATCCCAAAATTATTTACAAATTACAAAATTACAAATTAATACAGAATTTGAAAAGATTTAAAAGTTTATAAATTAGTATAATTAGAATTTAAAAAATGGAAACAATTCTCATAAAGAGAGCAAACTACTCATCGGTGAAATTGGATGCCGCTTAGAAAACTGAATTTTAAAAGGTACTATTTACTGGACATCAAATAGAAAAAACTTCACATTGAGATAAACACCACACCTTTCATTTCTATGTGATGTCCACATTAACACACCATATATGGAAAGTCAGATTCATGCATTTTCGGTTAGCGCTAATGAGAAATAACAACAACGGTAGGCGATATGAATCGGGTCCTTTTTACTGGTTTTGCTCACTGATCACATTTCATTTTTGCTTTGATAAAAAATAAGATTTGTTTTTATTTTAAAATGTTTTGGGGAAGTTGTGGTGAGCCATTATCAGCAACGATCTGAAGAGACACGGTACATATATGTTACAAACTACTGTATACAACTAGCCACCAACACGTTGAATAGAACCATGTACAAGTTTTTATTGTAAACATCCGGTAAGGATGGTCATTGGGAATTTGAAGTCTAAAGGTAGTTTTCGAGAATGTTTAAACAATAGGTCGTACAAATAGGTGATCCAGTTAAATATTTAATTTCTTACAGCCATCGGGGGACAAAGTTTTTTGAAATTATCCGACTGTCAATCATTTTAGTGTTTTGGTGGCAATGAACACAGGCTAGGATAACTTTGGCGACATCTTTCAACCAACCGCACAGAAACGACAAAGCAGTGTTAAAAAACAAATTATGTTTCATTTCTATCCTAGGGCGGTAAAGAAAAATTGTTATGATAAAGTTAAGACGAGAACATTTCACCTAGTAAATTTCTTAGACGAAGAAATATTATTAAATTTCGAATCATTTTTCTTTTCCCCTTATTTTTTTTTAAATATAAATTTTCTTTTTTTTTTTATCGTAACGCTAACAGAACCAATCTGAGGTTTCGACTGTAACTACACTGAGTGGATCTTACTGAGATAATCTCTACAATCGTAATGTTTTCAAGTCAAGGGTCAACCGTTATCTATCCTGCATATCCTTATAATATTCAACCCTTACTCAGTCCTTATATGGACTTACAACATCCCCATTCAGTAACCATCTGCCTTGAGTGGTGTTCAAACCTTGCACTGGGTGAACAATTATATATATATATATATATATATATATATATATATATATGTGTGTGTGTGTGTGTGTGTGTGTGTGTGTGTGTGTGTCAGATTAAATAAATTACAAACATTGTGTCTGCTTATTTTTAATAAAATCCGTTCATACTCACAGATAATCTTTCGCGTATTATAATTGAAAAATGTCAGGGGTGTGAGATATGGTAACAGGGTCCTTTGTGGAAGTACCATATTTTGTTTGATGTGTATTGAGGTTTTTGAAATATCGTCTTATTTCTACATGTACTATCTACAAAAAGATATTTTACTCTGAACTAAGAAATATTAAGCAGACTCTAATTAATGATGACTTCCCAAACCACATAGTATATGAAGAAATAAGACGCTATGGATGGCGCTAGTCTCTTAGAAAACAACTTACTGCGCCTCCTAGGAAACAAGGGATGAGCCTCTTCACCTGTTCAATAGACGTGGGTGGGGTGTGAACCGGGCGATAGTTTAGTCTATCTACACCAATTGAAAAAAATAATTAAAAGAAGGAGTGAAAAGTTTGGAAAAGAGAAAAACTGGAAACCACATCCTAAACAGGAAACAAGGGATGAGCCTCTTCACCTGTTCAATAGACATGGGTGGAGTGTGAACCGGGCGATAGTTTAGTCTATCTACTCCAATTGAAAAAAAAAATTAAAAGAAGGAGTGAAAAGTTTGGAAAAGAGAAAAACCGGAAACCACACCCTAAACAGGAAACAAGGGATGAGCCTCTTCACCTGTTCAATAGACATGGGTGGAGTGTCTACCGCTAGGAATGTTACTCTGTAGGACTAGAAAGTTTTTTCTCGTCAAAATCTATTTTGCTCATTTATAAATCTAATATTCGTCCATGTATTGAATACTGTTGCCTTATCTGGTCGGGTTCTCGACAAAATCCAAAGGAGGATCTGCAACGTAATTGATCCTGAGGTGGCAGCTAAAATTTCGTCACTTTTTCATCAACAGGATATGGCTTCCCTCTGTCTTTTCTATGAATATTTTTAAGGTTTCTGCTCTGATGATCTTCTTTCCTTGGTGCCCGATCACATCACTTGTGCTACTAGATTGGCATAAAGGTCCCACTATTTTCCGCCCTTTTACCATCAAAATAGTCAAATGTAACCTCCTCTTCTACTCTAACAGTTTCTTTTCTCAAACTTCTCGCTTGTGGTACTACTTTCGGTTTGCCTGTTTCCCTGATAACTACAATCTCCAAAAGCTTAAATGCAACGTCAGTTGCCATCTTTTACCCTCCTAAATTTCATCCACCTCTTCAAATACCTTCAACCTTCCATCCTTTCTTCGGCCTCCCCCGTACCCTGTTTTTTCTCTGTGTGTAATCAATGTGCATCTATGGCAGTTCTATCTTGCTTACGGTGAAATGATTATATATATATATATATATATATATATATATATATACGTTATCCATATACAAACCGGTTTCGCTGTATTACCGCTCATCAGTGTGGCTAGATATCTACTTGCCTCTGGCCGTGATCGAAACTCGACCGATTTGGTGTCAGTCGGAGTCGCTAACCCCTAGCCATAGGCACATGGAATCAGAGAAAGGAAATTTCAGCGTGTTACATATAATCGGCGTACACATACGCCAGTCACCGAAAGAACTCAATTCATTGCTGAAGAGTTGGGCATATATCGCCGAAGTGATAATTGATTTTTCCAAATTTTCCTCTCTGGAGTGCTCAATCGTAATGAGATCATAATATTATATATATATATATATATATAGGATGAGAGAGAGAGAGAGAGAGAGAGAGAGAGAGAGATAGCGAACAGTTATAGGTCGGATTAAAATTAAATTAAACCAGCAAACAGTTGTATTAGCACGTGCTCAATGCATGTTTGAAGGAGGATGAAGATTTAACAGGTTGACCATTTAGATCATTAGTTAAGGAAAACCAGTCGTTCACACTACCAAGATTTTAATCTTTTTGGTTTCGTCAGACGATATATATATATATATATATATATATATACAACAACCATTTTGCTTAAAGAGCATATTTTCTTAATTTGCAATGTAAACCTGGAACACACACGAACATCTTGCCTTTTATATAAATATATTACCTTATATATATATATATTATTGTCATCCGCAGACAGATTTGTTTCGCTGTATCACAGCTCATCAGTACGGTTAGACACCGATTGCTACATAATCCAGGCTCGAAACCCGACCGATCTGGGCCACGGGGCGTTCGGTGGAAGAGGGCAGTCTTTTTAGCGCATATCATATTACGCGCCCAATAGCTAGAGTGCTCAAATTCATTTTTACTGAATGAGCGATGCGTACACGCTAGAGTGGCTACTGTTTTTCAAAGTCTACCTTTCTTCTAGAGTGCTCAACCAGGGTGTGAGAGCGTAATTATTGATATTACCGATTTTCTGCACTATTGTAAGAACTGAAACCTTGAAACTTCTGAATATCGTTTCTTATGTCTTTGTCTATGAGTGTATCAAATTTGATTAAAATCGGACCACTTCTTCTATAACCCGATTTTTTCGATTATCGATTTTCGATATTTATCTGGGGTACCTCGACACAAAACCTAGCTAAGAACACTCGCAGACGCTTATAGTATAACTGTGTACATTTTCAAGAAAATCGGTTCAGCCGTTACGGAGTCTATAGGTAACACGCACACGCACACGCACACACACACACACACACACACACGCACGCACAGAGAGAGAGAGAGAGAGAGAGAGAGAGAGAGAGAGAGAGAGTTTTAAGTTTAGATAATTATACTTTAGGTATCCGGACAAGAAAGAATGCCTCAATTTCAAGTGACGTCAGGAGTATACCAATTCATCCGTTAAGTAATTTTGTTATGTTTCAATGAAAGTCGACTGTCCTTATTTAGAAAAAAGATAAAAAATAAAAAGGAACGAAAGAAAAAATGTAAATCGGTTTTTGACGCTTATTTTGCCGGAATAATCTAAGTTGAAAAGAATAAATAAAATAGTTTTTATCAACGATACAAATGCTACAAAACCGGTGATACTAGTTTCGTTAGAGATGCGATCTCAATGTTTAGGGAGCCGCGCCTTGAATCATAAATTGAATAGCGAAATTTATTTTTCATACCAAATTTCATAACACTTACGCCAAATTCTGTTCTAGCTATGGAAAAAATGCCTTACTTTTTATATGGTCTCTGCTTAACCCTCTAGGGCCATTCGTATCATATTTGATACAGTATTTCCCTATAAGGAAACATTTGGTATTTCCCTATAAGGAAACATTTGGTATTTCCCTATAAGGAAACATTTGGTATTCATTGACTGAGCAGTCAGTACTGCTTTCATTTGAAATTTATAAAATATTTCTCTTAAAAAATTTTTCAGGAAAATATTTCTTTCAAGGCTTGTTTTCATACTGTATCAAATATGATACGAATGGCCCTAGAGGGTTAAGGCTTCTACTTGTGATAAAGTGGGGGATCAGTTCTATATTGTTATGAAGTAATAAACAGATCCCCCACTAAATACTACTTAACCCTCTAGGGCCATTCGTATCATATTTGATACAGTATTTCCCTATAAGGAAACATTTGGTATTTCCCTATAAGGAAACATTTGGTATTTCCCTATAAGGAAACATTTGGTATTCATTGACTGAGCAGTCAGTACTGCTTTCATTTGAAATTTATAAAATATTTCTCTTAAAAAATTTTTCAGGAAAATATTTCTTTCAAGGCTTGTTTTCATACTGTATCAAATATGATACGAATGGCCCTAGAGGGTTAAGAAACGAATACATTGCATTGTATTGATGACACTATTTTGTAGACTCATACTGAGTCATTATATTATAGAGGTCAGTGCAACTACAGTATAGACAGTTGATTGGTACAGTGTGCCTAGATGTTCATTGGTGATGCGGTAACAGGCCGCTGAGAATTGCTTGATAAACAAAAGCGTCATTTATTTAACGCTATTAAACACGTTGAGCCTGGTCAGTACTTAGATGGGTGACCGCTTGGGAAAACCAGGTGCTGTAAGCGTTATTGACAGATGTGCGTTGTGGTGCAGTGGATGTCGGCTCGGAGGGGGAAATCGGTGAGCCGAGTTTCAATTCCAGTCGAACACTTTGCATTCACTTACACACTGGTACCCTTGGGAAAGGTATTAATCCGTCCCTTCCCTCCAGTTATGGGTTAAATAACTGAGGTCTGTTGTTCATGCGATCTGTGGCAGACGTCTGCACCGATTGTTTGTTATCAGCAGTTCCAAAAAGTGTGGATGGTGCTACACAAGCCTTCACCACTTTAAACAATTCTTTGTGTGGTTGTCTAACTGTGTTAGACGCTCATACGTCGAAATCGACGGGAGAGTCCATTAGTCTATTATTAAACACATATAATACTGAATCTTGTTTTTTTTTATAATCGTATCACCCCGAGCAAGACGGTAACGCCATTGATGTACAGGGGGCTACATAAGAGTAAAAAGATTAGGGGGCTACATAAGAGTAAAAAGATTAGATAGGAGGAGAGGGAAGAGAAAGACGAACCAGTTAGAAAGGAGCAAGAGAAGGATGGAAATAGAGGTGTGATGAGAGTTGCAACGGTGGAGAGAAAGAAAAGGATATACAGGGTGGTGTGAAAAGAACTAGAGTCAAGTGGTTAAGAAATAGGTATTGACATTGCGTTTAAAGTCCTGGAGGGTGTAGCCGTCAGGAAAGCAATAATATGGAAGCGAGTTCCGCAGGCGGGAAGTGCGAGAAAAGAAGCTGGTTGAGTAGAATTGTCGTCTGCATTTGGTTGATCTCACTGTGAATGGGTGAGACCCAGTTGCCAGTCTGGTTGCACGAGTAAACACATGTTGCAGAGGCACCAGTGACTTAAGTTCGTTGGAGCAGAAGCCATAGAAGTATTTATAGAACAGACAGTGGGAAACCACATCCCGTTGGTGGGGAAGTGGTTGGAGTCGAGTCGGTACCTATCACATTACTGATTCTCCTTTGGAGCTTGTGAAGAGTAATTGTGAAGTAAGTTCTGGAATTTAAGCAGTCTATCACAGAAAGCAATGGCAACCTACTGCGGGGAAAATCTTCTGCTCAGTCAGTCATGTCTCGATATAGACAGGATCGCTCAAGCGTGTATCACTTAACTGACTGAAATATACTTAAAGATTTTAAGAAATATAATGTTCAAGAAAGCATCCACGTAGGAGTCTTTTCCACTAATTAGCAGTTCTTGGGGAGAAAAGCTGAGTGGAACTTCCTTCTTCTAATTAGAATACAGTGGAAATGTGTGCGATTCTACTCCATAGATGTGGTACAAGGAGTCTTAGCTATAAATGTTTGAACACTCTTTAGGCACAAACAGTTCAGGTAGCTAGGAACCGTCATGCTACATCTATGAGGACGACTCCCTTGTATTTACCCTGAATTGCAATTGCCAGAAGGACGTTTCACTTTTCCCAAGACCGTTACTTTGCATGGACGATTCCCTAAACATTACAGTTTTAATCCCTTCAAGTCAAGGTTTAATCACCATCTATTCTTATCCTCATAATCTTCACCTCTGTCTCCCACCTGCGTTGATTCGTATCTTGCGCCTCATTCATTAACCTTGAGTAACTCTTGAATTGATACCATTTATATGTCTTAAAGTGTCATGGCGGCATCACCCACAACGGAATGAACTCTTCCAACCATTACATATACCTCCCCCCCCCTCACAAGAGGAAAGAGTAGATAGCAAGGTAGATAGCCTAAGTAGCCTGCGAGTAGCCTGACAGAGTAGCCTGAGGAGAGCACCCTGAACATAGCCGAGAGTCGTCTACGAACGCTGCTTCCGTAACGACCATTACGAGTTCCAGTTCGAGGGTCGAAATATAGTATTACACACTAACCCGTATTATCGTTCTATTAACAAAGTCCCAAGTGTTGTATTTTGCCGTGTTTAATATATGTTCGTTATTTCCTGTTTTGGTTGTTTTGTATTATTCTTGCTGGACCTTTAACCGGGTTCACGACACAAAGGTTGTTATAGACGGGGATGACAGTGGAGACAAGCTCACATTGTCTATATATATATGTCCCAAAGTGTCATTGATCTTACACTCGACCACGTTTTTTTATGAAACTTATAGGATACCCGTTGTCATTTAAAATGTGATAAATTTTCTCAATTTCTTGGTCAAGTCTACAGGAATAATAAATCATCAACGCACGAGAGACTAAGGTAGATATCAGGTTAATTTTACGGGACTTGGGAACAGAAGAATTCCACTTTCTGTACAGAACTGTAAACATAGGTTTGCGATAAAAATATGTATTAAACAAACCGACTCTACTTTAAACAAAAACGTCAAAAATTGTACTTTGCCTTTAAGATTGACCTGATATCTACATTAGTTATCTGCGCGTTTAGGATTTGTTCTTCTTGTACACTTGACCATGAACATTCGTCACATTTTAAGCGACAACGGGTATCCTATAAATGTTATGAAACGCGTAATCTTGCATAAGATCAGACGCTTTAAAGAACCGGCGGCTTTTGGACGTCGAAAACTACTTATCTGTGAAAAAATGTCTTCTTTTTTCATCAGAAGGAAACTGTTGGCACAAAAGGAATAATAGAAACTGCCTTCGTGTCTTTTCAAATCAATATTTATGCTCTGTCTTTGTTCAAATTACTCGAGATATATCCATTAAGCTCTCTACTTCTAACTATTTAATATTTTATATTAATTAGAAAAAATTTTGATTATCCTCTCCGTGTTTATGGGTTTGCTATGTTTTCTTATATATATATATATATATATATATATATATATATATATAAATTCAGATAAAATTTAGAGGGAATAGGTATTTTCAAAATGTTAATTTAAGACATGCATTACCAAATGCATTAATCAAATTAATGGGGTTGACAATGCATATCTTAAACTGACATGTTGAAAATAGCTATTCCCTCTAAATTTTATCTGAAATTATAGATAAACTAGCAGTTTAGACCGGCGTTGCTCGGGTGTAATGAAAGCTTTAAAACTAATCCATGGTCCTGAAGCTCAGATTCTTTGGACGTTGGCACGAAAGACTAAAAAGCAATAGTTGTTTCCAATTAAAGCGAAACCGTAGACTGAAAGGAAAATGAATGGATGTAAGTCAATAATGGTATCGATACCAAATAAGTTTTTTTCGTCGTAAACTGAATTTTGAAGGCTAAATAAGTCCTCTAAGTAAAGGGTGTCATGGCTGAGATTTAGAACAAGAATTATACTTACTTAGAGACAAACCCGAAGCAAAAACTAAAATAAAAGGGCTGGAAAAATACAGACATACGGCAGATAAACAGACACACACACAAACATCTTGCCTTTATATATATATATATATATATATATATATATATATATATTATCGGCACTATTGTAAGAACTGCAACCTTGAAACTTCTGAATATCGTTTCTCATGTCTTTGTCTATGATTGTATCAAATTTGATTACAATCGGACCACTCCTTCTATAACCCGATTTTTTCGATTATCGATTTTCGATATTTATCAGGGGTACCTCGACTCAAAACCTAGCTAAGAACACTCGCAGACGCTTATAGTACAACTGTGTAAATTTTCGAGAAAATCGGTTCAGCCGTTTTGGAGTCTATAGGTAACACACACACACACACACACACAAAGTTCCATTCATAAATAAGTTTAGATAAATAAATATCTGCTCTGTAAATTATATGAATTTACATTGAGCTCTCTGTTAGTTTTAATATTTAAACAATGTTAACAGGCTCCTCCCGGATTATTTACCAACCTTATCCCGTATTATTTACCAATCTTGTACTGGGTTTGTACCACCGTACACATACACACACACACACACACACACACACACACACACACACACACACACACACACATATATATATATATATACTACCTGAAGACACCGAAAGGTAGAAACCTGGGTTGCGTAATAACTCGTTTACAAATGAAAAATGTTCAAACGTTCTACAACATAACTGTACTGAACACTTTTTATTACAACTGTGTACTGGTCTAATTTAATTATGACAAAAACTAAATAATTAAATAGTTATATATATATTATGCTCTCATTACGATTCAGCTCTTTGGAGAGGAACATTTTAAAACAGCTACCATTTCTGCGATTGACGCGTTACTCTTTAGCAATAAATTGAGTTCTTCCCGTGACTGGCGTATGTATACAGCGCTTATATATAACACGCTACAATTTCCTCTTTCTATTCCATGCGCTTCTGGCTTAGGGAGCAGAGACTCCGACTGACACCAAATCGGTCGAGTTTCGATCCCGGCCACAAGAAGCAAATAGATATCTGGCCACACTGATGAGCTATGATACAAACGAAACAGGCTTGTATGTGGATGACTTACGCCGATTCGGTCGGGTTTCAATCCTGGGTTAGGAAGCGAACGGAGTCTAAGCCGTACTGATGAGCTGTGATACAGCGAAACAGATCTGTCTGCGGATGACTATATATATATATATATATATATATATATATATATATATATATATATATAATAAAAATAAATTTGATGCTTTTATAAATCAATTGGTAATAGTTTATTTCGCAGAAATTTTACAAAACCGCTCCTCTGACCAAAATTCTTCATAAAAATGAATGCGTTAGATTTATTCAGACGAAAGGAATCGTGGGTGGACAGGTGAAAAAGGAAAACATTTTCTCGATGGGTGAGGTGGTTAGATATGCAGTGTTAATCATTAAGCCCGGCTGTCTTTTTATTACAGGCGATAAGATGACCTTGAACTGAACTTTTCGTTGGCTATCCCCAAATAAATAACAGTAAATTTAGGGGCCGTATTTTAACTAAAAAAATTTGAATTATATTTTTATATTAATTCTGACGGTAATAATAATATCTTCATTTAGTAAATACTGATCTTTTTGGTTTTATGACAATAATATTATTATCAAGTATGATAACATTGTTAAGTATGATTAAAAAAGAAGGGGGAGATAAGCGTTAATTATTATTATTCTTAATGATGACGATAATAATAGATTATAAAAATTACTAATAATAACAATAAAAAAATAACTAATAAAAATAAATTAATAAGTCTTTAACGGGGTATAACCTGCACACATTTGAGAGTTGTTTTAGGGCTTATATACTGACTTGCACATACATCTTTAGTTTCACTCCTACTTGTATATAAGTAATACTTATAATACTTATATGCACATACACCCACATGTAGAAAAATTTTTAAAAAATTAATAGATAATAAATTGATAAATAATTTAATAGATAATAAAAAGATAAAAATAGCACAATAGATTTTATGCAGAGCAATATGAATTGCAAAGAAGAAAACACAATAGATTTTTTGTTCTGAGTCAAATAACCGTTTATTTATTGAGTTTGTCTCCCTCTCCCTCCTCTCTCTCTCTCTCTCTCTCTCTCTCTATATATATATATATATATATATATATATATATATATATATATAGTTTGCTCTACCTTTGTATTGAGCGCTTTCTGTTAGATGATTACTCGTGTCGGGTTTTGTCTTTGGGCTTCGTGCTGATTTCGGTCCGAAAACTTTTGACTGACTTTCATGCCCTAAGCACTTTCTTTTTTTACAATCATTTTTCCCTTCATTCGATAGTTTTCGAGGAAGGCTTTCGAGACTAGTATAAATATAATCTCGTTTATATATATATATATATATATGGCCGTATCTGACTACCGGGTACACCGGGCACGGACGGGCCCGGGCCGATCCGTGCAATCACAGTGAAAATGCGGGCAAGGAAAAATGTCTTCGTAAGAAATCAAACTAAACAATTCACGAAGAAAGAAAGAAAGAAAGAAAGAAAGAAAGAAAGAAAGAAACAAAGAAACAAAAACCAAGAAAACATCCGAATGAACGCAGTAAAAATCTGTTTATTTATTAATTTTGGGAGAAAAAACTGGTTATACTCAGAAAGTCCGAACCCGATTTCCTGCTTTCGTTCGCGTTCTATGCCTAATTTCCATTGGAATAGCCGAAAAAATCCGCAAAAATCAAAGTTTCAGGAACGGATGACGTCATCACATTGTCAACTAATAAATCTCTGTGCCCTGTTTTTTTTAGCATCAGCTACGGCCCTGTATATATATATACTATAGTCATCCGCAGACAGATCTGTTTCGCTGTAACACAGCACATCAGTACAGTCAGACTCCGATCGCTTCCTAACCCAGGATTGAAACCCGACAGAATCGGCGTCAGTCGGCGATTCTACCTCTGGGCCACGAGCGTCCGGTAGAAGAAGGCAGACCTTTTAGCGCGTATATCATTACACACGCCCAATAGCTAGGTGCTCTAATTCATTATTGAATGAGCGATGAGTATATGCCGGAGTAGCTACTGTTTTCAAAGTCTCCCACTCTTCCAGAGTGCTCAATCAGGGTGTGAGAGCGTAATATATATATGACATAATGATGATCGACGTATACTGTCTTAATATGAAAAACTACTAAAAAGTTGTAAGTTTAAAAATGTATTTTTTGACAGTATTTATTTATTTCTATTATTATTATTATTATTATTATTATTATTATATATATATATATATATATATATATATATATATATATATATTTGATATTTCGGACCGGCCTCGGCCTTTCATTAGAAACAAAAATAAATACTGTCAAAAAATACATTTTTAAACCTACAACTTTTTAGTAGTTTTTCTTATACATATTAAGACAGTATACGTGGATCAGCATTATATATATATATATATATATATATATATATATATATATATATATCTCGGAAAATGGAAAATAAGTTTATCTGTGATGCGTTACATCCGTTATAACTTCGTCGAATTCGGTTTGTTGACGTTATACATAAACGAGTGACGTTGATAGTTTCCAAATTGTTTAAATTATTTTTTCGCAATCTTACCGAATTAATTAATATTTTTAAATTTTTCTTTCCGTCATCTTTGTTTTTAAAAACCCCACATTGTCATAAAATTTAGCCAAAAATAATGAAACGCTGAAAGAACCTGGCTGCTAATCAGCTGTGGACGATCGAACGATCAAAGCACTTTTTATACATTTCCAACCGAATTCATTGCCTTCACTTACTAGCAAATACCCTTAGGAAAGGCATTAATCCTTCTATTCCTTCCAGTTATGGGTTAAATAGCAAGACAGATTGGGTTATATAGCCTTGGTCGGCAACCAGTCTACCGCAGAAAGCAATGGCAACCTACTGCGGGATAATCTTCTGCCCAGTCAGTCATGTCTCTTTAGAGACATGATCGCCCAAGCGTGTATCACGTATGGTACTTAACTGACTGATGCATTTTTCGTTTTAGTGAAAGACAAAAATTCTCCAACATTTGGATAATTTTTTATTAATTTGGTTCTAAACTTTCGGCTCCCATGAGCCATCTTCAGAGTGGTTACAGGGACGTTAACATAAAAACATCCACCATCAAATTATATTATCTTGTGTTGACATAAAACTTTGCTAAGCAACGATAACAGTCTCCAAATAGCAAAAGCAGCTCGTAAATTTGTAATGCGGTTCTATGACGTCACTCCGCGTGAGAGACCGAAATGTTAACAGAACTATATGTCTAAATGCCATGTAATGTGTTGTGACCAGATTGAAATGTGATTTTATTAAATGTGGGTTGTTTTAATTTAATGTAAATGGCCTCCAATATCTGAAGGTTCTTTTTACTGTGTGTATGTGTGAGTATTATTGTATTGTTGACTAAAATCTCTCTGATATTATTTACCTGACTATGTTTTTCTAAGGAATGTTGTTTAATTGAACTCTGATCAGAAATATGACAGGTAAGTCTACAGGAGAGTGTGGTTGTAGTAAAACCAATATATAGGAAGATAGCTCATGTGAGCCGAAAGCATAGAACCAACTTAATATAATTAAGATTATATATATATATATATATATATATATATATATATATATATATATATATATAATCTAAAAATGAAATCGCTTCTAGGTAAAATCCCAAAACCGGATTCTTTTCATGTTAATCTTTATTAATATTAAAATAACCCAGGTGAAGGCTCGATGTAAATAGTATAATCTATTTGCAGAGCCAAATATTTTTTATTCTATTAGTAGAATTTGAATTTTTTATTCTATAAGTAGAATTTAAACTAACAACAAATCAGACCATATTATTTTCAACAATAACAAATACAAAGAAATTGAGAAAACTTTTAACAAAGCTGAATATTACATAATGTTAAATATTTTCTCTATTTTTCCTTTTCCTTTTTCTTTTCTCTTTTTATGTATCTATCCCTTCCTTTTTTACCTTCTGATGCTGGCATTCGTTTCAATGGCTATTGAAAATTTCGCCCCTTTTTTTCTCCTTCTTTTTTCCTCTGTATTTCTCTTTTAACTCTTCCCCTGTCTACCCCATTTTTCTTTTTTCTTCCTTCCACCACTTTCATTCCCTCGATACGGTTACATTTTGATTTTTTTAAAATACAGATGAAATCTAAAAGACTTCTTCTATAATCGAGTCATGAAACCCGTTCTCGGTTTTCTTTCCTTTTCTTCTCTACCCTCCGTAAAAATGTCTAGACAACAAATTTTTTTAACTTCCTCTCCCTTTATTTTTTCTGATTTGCATTCTTTTTCCTCTTAATGTAAACTTCCTGTGTATGAATTATTTTGAATGACCTTCTAAAATGGGAATTGTTGTCTCATATTTGCAATAAAATTTTGATTTTGATCGTTGCTGACGAAGCGAGGTTTTTTCTTGCCGAAATGGCCATACAACGAATGTAGTTTTCGGAGTTTTATTCAAACACACACACACACACACACACACACACACACACACACACACACACATGTATATATATTCAGCACTAGAAAATATCCCATTTCAACAAACGAGAATACTTCACCTTAATAGCTTTTGAAAGAAACTGGTAATGCCATTTCAAGTTTTTCGAAGAAATATTATTAATAGTTTTTTCACTTACAGTAGAATGTTAGTCGTTTGTTGAAGAATGAACTTTTCTTTTTTAAGATGTGTTTCACATGTTTTTGCATATTAATATATATATATAAAAATCTATGTCTGATTTGAATTCAATTATTTTATGATTGTTACAATATTCGCGCGAAAAATCATTAGAATAGGGGGTCCCAATAAAATGCGAACAGGCAGCTACAATAGGAAGCCATCCCGCTGCAGTCGATCTGGTTAGTAAAGTCCCAGAAGTTCTTGTGTCGTACTTAAGATTTTTCGGGATGGGCTCTGCTTTGTTATGATACCATTTGTTTTCATACATGAACCCAAGTTATTAGCATAATTCTCCACTTTTCATCTTTGATGGTGTTAGGGCGCCGCTCCTATTTGACTACAAATGGACTGTTCCCATTGCTATATATAGCAATGGTGGATTCTCTACAAGGCAGTCGTAGAGAGTCACTTGAGAGTCTCTAATGAGTTACTGAAGAGTCAGTGCGAGTCAGTGAAGAGTTAGTCACACTTCCGGCGGCGTACCGGAAGTAATCACGTATACACACGTCTTACGACGGATTGGACTCTTGTATCTTTCTATTGTAAATATTACTAATCACTTCTGTACATACTAACCGTCTTTCCGCGGAATACAACTTATATTCTGATTCTGTTGTTGAGTTATTCATTTATACTTGGCGACATAACAGATGGCAAATCACTAAAAAGTTTATAAGCTTCAAGGTTTTTTTCTTCTGTTTATTCCTAGGATGTGTGTTGTGGCTCATTAGGGTTGTAGGGGCACCACCTGCACTTCAACCGGAGTAGAAGTGGTGTTTTGCGGGGTAGGACAGCCTAACGGAGTCCATTCCTCTCTAGGCTGGTTTGAATTCAGAGTTGTTACTTCTCTTAGACCGATTGTCACCTAAGGCTATAAAACAGTCTGTCTAACTGTTTAGCTACAGGGAGAAAAAAGAGATTTATACCAAACTTGGCGATATAACCTGCAGTGGATATCGGCTCAGAACTAGAAATTGGAGAGCCGAGTTCGAATTCTACTCGTATTCACTGCATTCACTTACGCGCAAATAACATTCTCGCTCTATCTATGGATTAAATATTAGAAATGATTGGGTTCTAAGGCCTTGGTTAGCAACCGGTCTACGGTAGAAAGCAATGGCAACCTACTGTGGGAAAATCTCCTGTCCAGTCAGTCATGTCTTTTCGTAACGTCTGACTGATCTAGATAAAGAAATTGAATAGCAGAACAGATTGGGTCCTGTAGCCTTGGTTGGCAACTGGCCTACTGCAGAAAGAAATGGCAACCTACTGCGTGGAAATCTTCAGCCAAGTCATTCAACTGTGTATCATGTATGGCACTTAACTGACTATTTCCTATGATATTTTATTACGAAAAAGGGGAACAACTAATTTTAAAATTGGCAAATCAGTTAAATGTATGTGGAGAGAAAACTTTTCAAATCTAAACTTATTTATGAATGGAACTTTGTGTGTGTGTGTGTGTGTGTGTGTGTGTGTGTGTGTGTGTGTGTGTGTGTGTCCGTTACCTACACACTCCGTTACCACACACTCCGAAACGGCTGAACCGATTTTTGAAAATTTAGATAGATGTACTATAAGCGTCTGCGAGTGTTCTTAGCTAGGTTTTGTGTCGAGGTACCCCCGATAAATATCGAAAATCGATAATCGAAAAAATCGGGTTATAGTAGGAGTGGTCCGATTGTAATCAAATTTGATACACTCATAGACAAAAACATAAGAACCGATATTCAGAAGTTTCAAGGTTGCAGTTTTTACAATAGTGCAGAAAACTTCATATCGATACAAGGAAATCAAAATTTGACTTACATCTATTCATTTTTCTTTCAGTCTACTGTTTCGCTTTAACTGGAAACAACTCTTGCTTTTTAGTCTTTCGTGCCAACATCCAAAGAGTCTGAGCTCCAGGACCATGGATTAATTTTAAAGCTTTCATTACACCCGAACAACGCCGGTCTATACTGCTAGTTAAATATAAAATTAAACCAACCAACATTTAATCAGCTGCTTTGATCAGAATAGAATATTTGTTGAACTATGATACTACTCCTGACTTTACAACATCTCAATTTTCATGAGATAGTATTTATATAAAAAACAAATTTTATTATTACCTAATTATGTACACTAATGTATGCAATACAGGTGAATAGTTCAATTAGAAAAATTTGAAAATATTTACAATGTATCTAAATACAAATTACAGACATATCATAATAGACCATTCCATCTGAAATAAGCCAGCAATGTTTTGCAGTAATTTTTAATATCAAATTTAGATTTTTCTTGTTAAAAAGTAAGATAATTTTAACACATTCAACATTATGGATAAAGAATAATGAGTTTTATATAGTGTTTTTTTTTCGAGAATTAACATGAGCTAAACTAATTCTTCTTCGGCTACTTTCTGTTGGGGGTCTTGTAGTTTTCTTTCTTTGTCTGCTATCAGCACTGTATAATCTGCGTATCTTAGGTTGTTTAAATTCTGGCCTCCGATGACAAATCCAGGCATAACTTCTAGGGTCCTCAAAATATTCTCGCTGTACAAGTTGAACAGATCCGGTGAAAAGGCACATCCTTGTCTTATGTCCCTTTCTATCTTTGTATATCTGCTGAATTCATTACTTGTCCGTATACAAGCGGTTTGCTGCCACTAAAGATTCTTGATTACTCTGACAGAAGTTAGCTGAAGAGGGTGACAAGAAAGGACTACAAATAAACTGCAAGAAAACCAAATGCATGGCCATCAGTAAAAAGGGCAGCCCAATATGCCAAATACAGGTCGGGGATACTAGAATCAAGCAGGTACAAAAATTTCAATACCTGGGAAGTGTTATAAGACGGAAAGTGCTACACAGAGATCCGTAGGTGAAATGGCATGGCGAATGAAGCATTCCAGTTGAGTAAAGTATTAAGAAACAGGACAATTTCGCTAGGAACAAGAAAGAGAGTACTGGATTGCTATGTGATGACGGTTCTTCAATATGGCAGTGAATGTTGGACAATATCTTCGAAGATAAAGGAAAAACTTGCAGCAGCTGAAATGCAGTTCTACAGAAGGATGCTGCGGATATCATGGATCGAGCATGTGAGCAATGACGAGATTTTGGAGAGAATGGAAACGAAAAGGAAATTAATACTGAGCATAAGGAAGAGACAACTAAAGTTCCTGGGACATGCAATGAGGAAGAAAGGCTTGGAGAACCTGATACTAACAGGTCAGATAGAGGGAAAAGAGACAGGGGAAAGCAACGGATAACATATTTGAAGGACCTAATCAGGTGGATGATGGAACGAGGATTACATGGTGTAACAGGAGAAGGCGTGCTAAGAGCCACCAGGGTTAGGAAGATGTGGAAAGCCATGATCGCCTACGTCTTGAAGGGACAGAGCACATAGAAGAAGAATAAACTAATTCACTGATTTGGGAAATAAATGGCACCAGAATGACATCAAAATCCGTGAACATTTTTCATCCATTAATAGTCAATTGTCCTCGGTTTAATTTTTAACCTACAAAAGTCCTCACCAGGTTTCGTCATGGGTGGCCACAATCTCGACAGTATAAAATACGTGGATGTCAAAAGTGCTGATAGCAGACACAGAAAGAAAAATGCAGGACATTCTACATAGAAACAGAAAGCGGGAAGAAAACACTGAGCACAAACTTCAAGAAAACTAAATGTATGGTCATCATCAAAAAGAAAACCCTAAAATGCCCACTATAGAGCGGGGAAACTAAAGTAAAAAAGTTAAGTACCTGGGAAGCGTTCTGACAGAGGATGGGAAGTGTGACATTGAGATCCGAAGACACAGTGGCATGGTCAAGGACGTATTTCAAAAGCTAACCAGCGTACTGTGAGAAAGGAAAATTTCATTGGAAACAAAGAAAAGAGTGCCGGACTGCTATGTGATATCTGTCCTTATGTATAGCAGCGAATTTTGGACGATCTCTTCAGGAATGAAAGAGAGGCTTGAGGCAGCAGAAATGTGGTTCTACAGAAGGATGCTGAGGATATCATAGACCGAGTACATTAGCAGCGGCGCGGTATTGAAACGGAAAGAAAACTCAAACTTAACATCAGGAAGGGACAGCTGAGGTCCCTGTACACGTAATGAGGAAGTAGGGCCTGGAGAATATAATGCTCACAGGACAAACAGAGGGAAAATGAGACAGGGGAAAGCAGCGGGAGACATATTTGATGGGTTTGCTCAAACAGTGGGGTTTAGGAAAGATATCAAGAGGAAAAATATTAAGAGAAACAGGGTCAAGTGGAATCCTATGATCGCCTACTTTCTGAAGGGACACAGCTCATGAAGAAAAGATAGATATATATATATTAGTCATTCACAGGCAAGCCTGTTTCGATGTATCACCGCTCATAAGTGTGGTTAGACACCCATTTGCTTCCAGCCGGGATCGAAACTCGAGCGATTTGGTGTCAGTCAGAGTGCCTATTCCCTAAGCCGTAACATTCGTTACATATGTAAAATATAGTTACATTTGTTACCATAACTCGCATCACTGAAGCTGATCTCGGAAAGAGGTTGAAAGTACTTGGGTACCTTGAGAAATGAATGAAAATAACATCTGTCAACGTTATAGCTAATTTCTGACATCTTTTGATTGTAATACACGAAAGATTATCCGTGATTATGAACGGATTTAATTAAAAACAAGCAAACATAATGTTTGCCATTTATTTAATCTGGCGCACACACACACACACACACACACACACACACACACACACATATATATATATATATATATATTGATTTTAAATATTTGAAATTAGTCAGGATCTATTTCGATATAAAAAATCAAACGTATAAAAACACGTGAATTATTTTTTGTCTCGTCAGATTTTATTGCAGCGAAAACAAATTATAATTTTTTTTGTATAACGCCGTTTCATTGTAAACATTACTTTTCCAAGATAAGCTACGTGTAAATGAATATTCTTGTAATATTATATTTTTGTATAACGTCGTTTCATTGCAAACAATATTTTCCTACGCATAAATGAAAACTTCTTTTATTTCAACCCAAATACATGGAATGAACTGGCCATCTGCTCAGTAGACCTGATGTAAATGTTTCTGTAAAATGAATCACATAGATTTTCTTCCTGTCAAATAAAATTAGAGACAAATGAGGCTCCTGGAACACGTAATGAGGAATGGGGGTTTGGAGAATCTGATACTCACAGGAGAGATAGAGGGAAAGCGAGACAGGGTAAAAGAGGGCGAGTCATATTTGATGAACATGAGCAGATAGTAGGGTTTGAGAGAAATCAGTTAGTTAAGTGCCATACATGCTTAAGCGATCATGTCCCGAAAGAGACATGACTGGGCAGAAGATTTTCCCGCAGTAGGTTGTCTGCGGTAGAATGGTCGCCAACTAAGGCTATAGAATCCAATCTGTCCTATTATTTAACCCCTAGCTAGAAGAAGAGGCAACAGATTCATACCTTTCCCAAGGGTATTTGTGCGTAAGTGAATGCAACGAACTCAATTGGAATTCGAACTAGATTCTCCGATTTCTCATTCCGAGCCGATATCCACTGCACTACAGATATACCAACATAAAAAATGAAGAGAGATACCAAGAGAAAAATATTAATAGCGATAATGGACAGGGGAAAATGAAAATCCATAATCGCCTGCGTCCTGAATGGACACGGCATGAGAAGAAGAAGAAGAAGAAGAAGAAGAAGAAGAAGAAGAAGAAGAAGAAGAAGAAGATATAAATGTAGGTAGAAAAAAATCAAATGTTGACAAGCGTGTGTCCAAAAGCACTGTCCATCGGCTTGGAACGAGAAATCTTGGAGCTGAGTTTGAATTTCAGTTGAATTGCTTGCATTCACTTACGCATAAAGGTATTAATTCGTCTCTTCCCTCCAGTTATCGGTTAAATAACAGGACAGATTGGATTCTATAGCCTTGGTCGGCAACCAGTCTAACCTTACTAATAGCTACAAATAATAAGAAGACGTGGATATTCCTGATCGCTCACTTCTTGAAGGGACATATTGCTTACAGGAAATACCTGGATTTTTGTAAATATTTATACTGTATATGCGTATAGAGTGATCAGATTAATAGCAAAAGAGGTCTTTGAGAAACTAAGCAAAGTGTTAAAAGATAAGAAAATGTCATGCGAAAAAAGAAAAGTGTGCTGAACTGCTTTGCAGCATCAATTCTCCGATATGACAATGAATGCTGGACAATTCACTCACTGATAATGCCTTATTGTAAATATCTACAATACACTTACAGTTGCAGAATGTAAGTGGCATATTTAATGCAAGAGGGAAAGAGGAAAGAGTGTGGGGTTACAGTACACCCGGATTAAAACGGAGAATTTAATGCGAGATATCCTCTCCACAAAACACAACACAAATTTCAAGACAACGCAATAAGAAATGTTTGTATAAAATTAGAAAATAGTATATTTAACAACATATATACAGAATAAACATTTTGTATATTTATTTTGTATCTTTTGTTTGATAGAACTACATCTTTTAGATTTAAGCAAATGTTGGTTGAACAAACAAGTGTCTATGTTTTGGTGTCTGTAATTCAATAGAGTAGTAGAACAATTTTTGTTTTTTTCTTTTTTAACTCCTCCACTAAGTAGTTGGAAAAGGAAAGGGTTTATCAATTTAAGGTGAAAAAGAGTGTGACTGAGAAATAACCGGAGAGAGGGAAAAGGGTCAAATACAGTTAGTAGTAAGTAGAAGAATGCGTGTGTCTAAAACGATTAATCAGTCTACTTAACTAATAAAGTCTGTGTTCCTTTTCCTTTCTGGCCGCTGAGAGATATAAAAAAATTTATGGGCAGTTGAAGATATGTTGTTGTTGTTTTCCTTTCCTTATTTTTCTTTTTGTATTGGTTGTGTCAACGACAGACCTGTCTGTCGGTTCTCTGGCCTCTCTGATCTCTGTGCCTTACTGACTCTTGACCGGTCACGGACGTGGTTAAGTAGTGGGTTTCGGTCATGTGACCGGCTCCCAGAGGCACCTTCTTCTTTAGGTGTGAAAAAACGTTTGACTGACGTAGTAATATGAAAATTTCTTATAGAAATTGGATCCAGAATTTTGCTTTTCACACTGACTTGTGAAATTTGCCTTAGTTAGGTCTTTTCAAAATGCTTTTAGTCATTTGGATCCGATTTTGCTGGTGTGCAATATTATTTTGTGTGTTTTAGTTAATTGTTAGAAGTTATAGGATTCGTATCCTATAAGAGCGAGCAACTTATCTAACAAGCTTATGTCAATGAATGGCTGGACAGGCAGTCATCCTTTTATGTGCCGAGTCCATTCAGGACGTAGGCGATCATGTCTCTCCACATCTTCCTGTCGCTTGTACCGCTTAATACATTTTATCTTGTTATATCTCCCAAACCCTACTCTGCTATCCATTTGTTTAATCCTATCAAGTACGTAACGCGCTGTTTTCCCCGTCCCTCTTTCACTCTATCCACTCTGTGAGTATCAGATTCTCCAAGCCGTCTTTCCTCATTATGCATTTCAAGGCAAACCCAGCTAAGAGCTACATAGGATAAGAAATTGTGGAGAGCCATCATCGCCTACGTTATGAAAGAATGACATGTAGAAAGAGATTGAATACGCAACCTTAAATTTCAGGTTTAAAAATGTTTTGAGAAAATGCTTATTTTACACGAATAATTACAGTAAATAAAATATGATAAAAATATTCGATTTAAGGTTAACAGCTAAATCTTTATTAAAAATAGCTTTCCGAGATACGTAATTTAGTAATCCTATGTCGTTACATATACACATTTGAATGGACACAGCACATAGAAGAAGAAGAAGAAGAAGAAGAAGAAGAAGAAGAAGAAGAAGAAGAAGAAGAAGAAGAAGAAGAAATAGCTTTCCAAGAGACGTAACCTAGTAATCCTGTGTCGTTACACATATACATTTGATATCAGAAATAAGACCGTTGATAATACATGAAATCCTTGCATTTTTGCCGAATGAATAATCTAGTTCTACTTTGGGTTACTTGAACGTCTGCATACAATTGAACAGAAACAATTTTGCTGCGTTCCAGGTCACATGAAAGCAATTAAGAAAGAGCGGAGTAATATTAAAATTCTGTGAACTGGGATTAAAATATGCTACAAATCTGACGGTCTGCTTCCGTTTCTGTGAGGTTAGTATGAACAGACAATTTATGGTTGTAAACATCTTCAGATAATAATAATAATAATAATAATAATAATAATAATAATAATAAACACTCATACAAATCTCAATGAAGCAATATATGCATCAGCAATAGCAGCAACAAAAAAATTGAACATCAAATTAAAAACAAGGCAGTCTCGCGGGCATGAAGATCCACCTTGGAAAAGAAAAATAGAAAAAGAAATCGAACAACTTAGAAACGAACTATCAGTACTGGATGAACTGAGTAGAGGAATAAATGTAAGAACTAGGAAAAGCAGAAGAGTCGAAAGAAAATACAACATTAGAAATGAAAATGAAGTCCTATCAACTAAGGAAAAAATAAAGCAAAAAATACAACTGAAGGCTCAAAGAATAAGACGCTATGAGAAAAGATCAAGATTTTACAGACAAAACAAGATTTTTCAAACCGATACAAAGAGATTTTACAGGGAAATAGGTAAAAAGAGAATTGAAGTGACAGTCGCCCCCAGAATGGAAGAAGTTACACAGTTCTGGGAAAAGATATGGGCTTGCCCTAAAGAACATAGCAAGGAAGTAGATTGGATTGCACAAGAGATAGAACGAATGAAAAATAAACCAGAACAGACATGGGCTGGATTTTTTTTTAATCATTTCACCCCGAGCAAGGCGGAAACGCCACTGATGTGCAGGGGGCTACATAAATGTAAAAAGATTAAATTAGAAAAGAGTGAGGAGTACAAACTAGTTAGAAAGGAACAATAGAAAGCTGAGAAAGCAGGTGCGATGACAGATACATAGGTGGAGAGAAAGGGAAGGTTATACAGGGGTGAGGAGAGAGCTAGAGTCCAGTGGTTAGTAGATGAGTATTGACTTTGCATTCAAATTTCTGGAGGTTGTAGCCGTCAGGAAAGCAAGAATACGGGAGCGAGTTCCACAGGCGGGAAGTGCGAGAGAAGAAGCTGCAGGAGTAGAATTGTCGTCTGCATTTGGCTAACCTGACTGTGAATGGGTGGGACCCAGATGCCAGTCTGGTTGCACGAGTAAACACCTGTTGAGGAGGCATCAGTGACTTAAATTCGTCTGATCAGAAGCCATGAAAGTATTTATAGAACTGACAAAGGGAGGCCACCTTTCGACGATGGGGAAATGGCTGCAGTCGAGCCGCCAGATCAGTACCTATCACATTACAGACTCTCCTTTGGAGCCTGTCAAGAACACTGAGGAGAACGGCAGGGGCACCTGACCATAAATGGCAGCAGTACTCCATGCACGGACGGATGGTTGACTTGTATATATGCAGGATGGATTCAGGTGGGAAAAACATCCTGGATCGACATAGTGACCCAACCTTCTTAGCAGTAGATTTTGCTATGGATTCAATATAGTGGTTCCATTTGAGGTCTGAGGACAGGGTAAGTCCGAGGAGGCGTAGTGTATTACTCTCCGGGAGAATCGCTTGGTCCATGCTTATGGGAGGCAGGAGAGGTTGCCTGTAATGGTTGACAGACAACAGCTTGGTCTTAGATGAATTGAAGTTGACAGGCCACTTCTTGCCCCAGTTCACCACAGAGTGTAGATTCTGTTCAAGGTCAGCAGCGATATTATGTCTGTCCGCCTCGACAGGTTTCTTACTGGTGCGGGAGTATATTGTAGTGTCATCTGCGTAGATGCCTACTTGGGACTTGATCTCATCTGGGAGGTCGTTGATGAAAATAAGGAAGAGCGTCGGGCCAAGGGTAGAGCCCTGTGGGACACCAGCATTCGTGCTGTAGGACGAAGAGGCACGCCCATTCAGAACGACCTTCATTTTGCGGTTATTTAAGAAAGATTGGATTAGGTCAAGCAGGCGACCGGTAATACCATAACCGCGTAGTTTGCATAGGAGGCCAGAGTGCCAAACCCTGTCGAAAGCCTTGGAGATGTCCAGAGCAACCGCGCGAGCCTCGTCAGACGCATCAAGGGCCTGTAGCATGTACTCCGTCACGGTTGTTAGCAGGTCGGCTGTGGACCTGGCAAAGCGGAATCCATATTGCCTGTCGGAGAACAGTTTGTGGGCGGTGAGATGATGAACTATTTCAGCATTGATTATAGCCTCGAATACTTTCCCGAATATCGGTAGAAGACTGATAGGGCGATAGTTGGATGGGTCCGAGCGTTCACCACAATTCTTAAATACAGGAACGACTGAAGAGAACTTCCAGCATGCAGGAAAGCAGGAAGCAGAAAGGCAGTAGTTAAATAGTTTAGAGAGGACAGGGGAAAGTTCAGGAGCACACCTCTTAAGGACTATCACTGGGATTCCATCGTCTTCACATGCCTTATGGGGGTCGAGTTTTGAAATTACTCTGGATACTGCTGTCGGGGTAATATATACGTCGTGCAGTTTGGCCTCAGTTCTAATAGGGAAGTCGGGTGGGTGTACTCCGGACGAGTCGAAAGTGGAGTTGGATGAGAATCTGTGGGCAAAGCACTCAGGTTTGTCCGCAGATGACGTGAGAACCTCAAATCCATGGATTAAAGGAGGTATTGAGGATTTCCTATTGTTGAGCACTCGTTTACAAATCCTCCAATAGTCCTTGGAGCCGAACTTGCGGTCAGCTATGTGCTGTCGCATTCTCTCAGCAAACAACTGTTTGGCGTCATTTAGGGTTCTCTTGCACTCATTGCGAGCAGATGTGAACAGGCGCCTATTGTGATCAGTTGACTGTCTCCGGAATAGACGGAAGTAATGGTTCCTGTGGGCAATGGCGGCTGAGCAGGCCGGAGAGAACCACGGAGAGGAATGAGGTTTTAAGCAATACTTCCTGGTGGGTATGAAGGCATCAATGCCAGCTTTCACCCATGACGAAACCTCAGAGGCACAGTCATCAACTGATAGGTCGAACACTTTTCCCTAAGGGACGTCGCAGAGGAAATCGCGAAAGACATCCCAGTACGCTTTTTGGTAGAGGTAGGAGGTCCTATAGGTAGGGGGCTCCTGGGGGGAGTGAGATTGGAAAGAAATACTGAGAGAGACTACAGCGTGGTCGGAGTTGCCGAGAGGGCAAAGCTGCGAAACTTGACACGCGTCAGGCGCAGAGGTGAAACATATATCTAGCAGTGAGGAATGACCCGAGGGAGTGCTTGGGAAGCGAGTGGGGAAGTTCACCACTTGCGTAAGGGATTGGGAAATAGCAAAGTTCATGGCGTGATTGCCCGCTGGATCAGTAACGGCGTTTTCAAGCCACTCAGAGTGATGGGCATTGAGGTCTCCAAATACAAATATGTGGGCGAATGGGTGATAGGAAATAGCCTTATCTATGTCGTCAGCAATGCTATCTAATAGGGAGCAGTCAGGAGAGGAGGGAGAACGGTAAAGAAAGAATAGGTAACTAACCGAACTGAGGAGAGACAGGCGGAGACATATGTATTGGTGGTCAGTAGATTCGAGTGAAGTCACCCTAGCTATGGGGAGGTGTTCGCTGACATATGTTAAATTTGCACTAAAAAAAGCACACAATTAGAAATTCCCAGGTATAGATAAAATTCCTAACTTTTGGCTATATTATTTAAATACAGCACATAAAAAACTAGCCAAAGAACTTTGACAATCAACTAAAATTCCTGCATGAATGACCAAAGGAATTACATTTCTTCTACCCAAGAGTGGTGACACAAACAACCCGAAAAACTACAGACCAATTACATGTCTTCCGACAACATATAAACTATTAACATCTATTTTAACAAAACAGACATATTTATTCTTAGAAAGAAATGACATGATACCGCTTGAACAAAAAGAGTGCAAACGTGGCTGTTATAGATGTAAAGACCAATTGCTTATTAACAAAATGATCCTGGAAAACTGCTACAGTACAAAGAAAAATCTTATTACTGCCTGGATAGATTATCGTAAAACATTCGATAGTGTGCCACATTCCTGGATTTTAAAGACTTTAAATATATACAAGATATCGCCCGTCATCATCAATTTCATCAAGCAGTGCATGTCTATATGGAAAACAACCCTTTACCTCAATCATATAAATGGAACCTATAAGTCTGATGAAATAAACATCAAAAGAGGTATATTTCAAGGTGATTCTTTATCTCCCTTACTATTCTGCATATCATTAATAGCACTAACCAGTCAACTTAATAAGACAGAATGTGGTTATAAAATAGGCCAAAAGAAAATAAGCCATCTATTTTACATGGATGACTTAAAGTTATATGCTAAGAATGATAATGAGCTGGAAGGGCTTCTGCAAACTGTAAAATGCTTCAGCGAAGACATTGGAATGAAATTCAATTTGAATAAATGTGCTAAAGCTACAGTTTTACGTGGATCAATACAAGAAACATCCTCAATTAGCTTAGACCCTGCTGTAACAATAAAAGAATTGAAACCAGAAGAAGCTTATAAATACCTAGGTGTAAATGAGAGTGAAAACATTCACCATAAAAAATGAAAGAAATAGTGCGTAAAGAGTACTATAGAAGGCTACGAATGATATTAAAAACTGAATTCAATTCTCAGAACAGAGTTATGGCCATTAATAGCCTTGCAATCCCAGTTGTCCAATATAGCTTCAACATCTTAAACTGGACTCTAAACGACATCAGGCGAATGGATGCTAAAACAAGAAAGCTTCTTTCTAATCATAAGATGCATCATCCAAAGGCTGATGTAGATCGTCTATACATACCCCGTAAAGAAGGTGGAAGAGGTCTTATTCAGCTGGAATTGTCATACAAGACAACAACTATTGGCTTACTAACATACATAGAAACAACAAAGGATTGGATGACACAATTAGTAAGGCAACATGAAGAAAGAAAGAAAAAATATTCAATAATAAAAGAAGGCAGTAAATACAAACAAGATTTACAGTTAGTAGATTCTGTAGAAAAGCAAAACAGAAGCCAAGAACCAACTATTGCGGCAAAAAATATGAAAATGAAAGCCAAAGATAAAGCTCTTGAACAGATGAAACAGTGCTGGCAAGACAAACCTCTGCATGGCCAATATCCAGAACGTGCCAATAAATCCAATGTTGACAAAGTTAATACTCATCGATGGTTACGTGCATCTGGATTAAAGTCTGAAACTGAAGGCTTTATTCTTGCAGCACAAGACCAAAGTCTTTTCACTAGAAACTTTCAGGCAAATATTATGCATAATAATATGGATCCAAAATGCAGGTTTTGTGATAAACACCAAGAAACAATAGACCACCTAATCTCAGGCTGTTCTGTGCTTGCCCCAAATGAATATAAAAATCGTCACGATAGAGTTGGGCAATATTTACATTGGACAATGTGCAAACATTATGGAAAATCTGTAAACAAACACTGGTATGAACATCATCCAGCACCGGTTACAGAAATAGAAGATGTAACCATTCTATGGGATTACACCATCTACACAGACAGAAAAATTGAAGCAAACAGGCCAGACATTATTGTTAAAAACCAGAAGGAGAAAACTTGTCTATTAATTGATATGGTTTGTCCAGCGCATTGTAACATAGCAATCAAGGAATTTGAAAAACTGTCAAAATATAAAGACCTGGAAATTGAAATAGAAAATTGTGGAAATTGAAAACAAGAGTTGTGCCAGTGATAGTAGGTGCACTTGGAATGATAAAAAATGGAACAAAACAACACATAACACAACTTAAGAGATATACAAAATATTGTATTGTTAAGTACAGCCTACACACTAAGGAGAACTTTGTCTATGTAACGCTAAGGATGTTAGGGAGATAGGAAAAAACATGAAATGGATACATAACAACACACCAGGACCTGTCGTAGGTCTTTCCGCAGACTTGGTAGGTAGTGCGACCTTAGCAGAAATTGAATTATGATGAAAAATGACATAATAATAATAGTAGTCACTTGACTACTAATTGATAACCAAGAAATTTGAAAAACTATTGAACTATTGAAGAGACTGAAAATCGAAATAGAAAAAAATGTGGACATTGTAAACAAGAATATTACCGGTCATAGTAGGTAAACTTGGAATGAGAGAGAGAGAGAGAGAGAGAGAGAGAGACAGACAGACAGACAGACAGACAGACAGACAGACAGAGAAATACACATTTATAAAATCCCTGGAAGCAAAGAGATAAAATTTATTAACACAAAAATTGTCTTGATAAGCATAGCCTGCACAGTAAGAAGTACCTTGTCGATGTAACGCTAGTCATGTTATTGAAGTTAGAAAACCAAATCATGAAATGGAGCCATAACCACCCACCACTACCTGCCTTAAGTCTTCCCGCAGACTTGGTAGGTGGTTTGACCATAGGGGTCACTTAAGTGCCATACGTGATACACGCTTTGGGTGATCATGTCTCTAAAGAAACATGGCTGACTGGGCAGAAGATTATCCCGCAGTAGGTTTCCATTACTTTCTGCGGTAGACTGGTTACCAACCAAGGCTATAGAACCCAATCTGTCCTGTTATTTAACCCATAACTGGAGGAAAGAGACGGATCAATACCTTTCACAAGGCTATTTGCGCGTAAGTAAATGCAAGGAATTCAACTGGAATTTGAACTCGGCTACCCGATTTGTCGTTCCGAGCCGACATCTACTGCACCACAACGCACATACTAGTGTGACCATTGCAGAGCACAAAATATAATAATAATAATAATAATAATAATAATAAAGAACCAAAACATAATAGTTATTTAGGCTATGTCTTATCTTCAGCGACTACAGTTAGTTTTAGCAATTCTTCTTCTTCATGTGCCGTGTCTCTTCAGGACGTAGGCGATCATGGGCGTCCACTTGGCTATGTCTCTTGCCGCTCTCAATATTTTTCCTCTTCGTATCTCTCCCAAACCCCTCTCCGCCATCCATTTACTCAGGCCTATCATGTATATCTCCTACTACTTTCCCCGTCTCTTTTCCTTCTATCATTCCTGTGGCTATTAAGTTCTTCAGGTCCTCCATCCTCATTACGTGTCCCAGGAACCTCAGCAATCTCTTCCTGATGTTAAATTTGAGTTTTCTTCTCGTTTGCATCCTCTCTAAACACCTCATCATTGCTCCCGTGATCAGTTCATGGTATCTTCAGCATCCTTCTGTAGAACCACATTTCTGGTGCCTCAAGCCTCTCCTTTATTCACTCTCATACAGAGAACAAATATCACATATCGGTGCAGCACTCTTTTCTTTGTTTCCAATGAAAATTTCCTATCTCTCAGTACTCTGGCTAGGCTTTTGAAATGCGTCCTTGGCCATACCAATGCGTATTTGGATCTCAATGTCACACTTTCCATTCTCTGTCAGAACACTTCCCAGATAGCAATAAATAACCTAATTCGAGCTTATCAGTATATGCTGTTATCATTGTCGTCTGCTGAGTAGGTTATCAAGCTAGTCATTTGTCACTGCCATTCTTGGTCAACAAGTCATTTGTATTTGTACTGGTTTACATTAATAGTGATTTACGAAGGACTTCACAACCAATATCTTATTTTGCCTTTAAAGTACATTTAGAGGGTGTGCCTCCTGAAAAAGGGGAAGCAGGTTCAAATACTGTCAGTATGCGAGTACATATAAAGGCTCTCCACAATTAATGAATTGTTAATAAATTTTATCTCTTTGCTATCTTTCGTAAACGTTGTCTACTATCCATTTATTCAAGCTCGCTAGGTAGGTCATGCGTTGTTTTCGTCTTTCCCTCTTGCTTCCAATATGTCCTGTGAGTATCAAATTTTCCAAGCCCTTTTTCCTCATGATGTGGCCTAGCAATTTCTGTCTGATGTTAAGTATAAATGTTTTTTTTTGGTTACAATTTTCTCTAAAAGTTGGTGGTTGCTCACATGTTCGTTCCATGGAATTCTCAGTATCCTTCTGTAGAAAAACATTTCTGTTGCTTCTTCATATGTGGCTTACAGTTATGTTACGTTGAAGCACCAGTTCCTATGCAATCATCGAAGTTAAGCAGCGTTAAGTCTTGTCAGTATTTATATGGGATGACTGCTCAGGAATACCAGGTGCTCAGGTGGCGTATAGGATAAGTGCTCCGAATTGTTCATTGGAGAGATTATTTTCAGTTCCCGTTGGGTTCGTTATATTTGTAATAGAGACAGTCAGTCATGTCTGTTACAAGGCCAATTCACAAACGTAGCCGGCAATCCCCACAACTTAAGGGTTTTATCAGAAGGTCATCATTAGAGTTATCAGAATTATTACAATTATCAGAAGTTTAAAATGTGGAAAGGTTGGTAGAATAAAATTGTTTCGTTTGTATGTTAAAGTAGAATTTTATTAACAGAACATAATAACATGAATTTGCAGAAGTTAAATGCTAAAAGAGAAAATATACGTAGCTAATCAATTTGCAAAAGTTAAATGTTCAATGAGAAATAGAAGTAAGGGGTTAGGTGTCCAACATTCTAGTTGCAAGTAGCGAATGTGTTTATTAAAGTCTGTATCCCTTTCCTTTTTTATGACCGGCGAGAAAGTGAAAAAGAAGATGAAACAATAAAGGAAATTGGGTGGATCTGAAGGAGACGACCACCACCTTTAAATTTGTTCCTTTTCTTTTTATTTTACTTTTTCAGCGCAGTGTTATCGGTTATTACGTAAAGTTTCCGATTATCAAAAAAACAAAAAAAAAACAAAAAAAAAATTTCAATTTTTAAACAATTTTAGAGGGGGTTCACTTTCTCATACAACGTTATAGTAAATCGATCCTCCATTTTGGAACCACTTGCGTTGGGGTTGCTTTTTTTTGCGGGGGGGGACGAGTTGTTGCTCTTGTTTTTGCCTTTTTCAAGGTTTCTTTAGTTCTTACGATGGCATCTTCCTCGGAAACTCCAAGAATGGCTTTATTCAAAAATTTCGCAAAGGATTCAGTAGTTGAATATGCGCAAGCAAAAACGTTAATTGCACATGCTCCATTTACTATAATGTTGTATGAAAAACTGTGTAAATGTTGAAATTTTTACAAATTTTTTGTCAGTCGGAAAGTTTAGGGTTTAATCGATAAGATTGCACTGAAAAATGTAAAAATGAAAATTGATAATCAACCAATTTACAGGTGGTGGTAATGTTGTGCCGGCGAGTGGTTCGAAAATGGAGGA
This sequence comes from Ascarosepion bandense, assembly GCA_037127315.1. Lineage (NCBI taxonomy): Eukaryota > Metazoa > Mollusca > Cephalopoda > Sepiida > Sepiidae > Ascarosepion > Ascarosepion bandense. The sequence goes on along the minus strand of JBBBDQ010001640.1, from coordinate 3,030,688 downwards.
TCGATTTATTATAATGTTGTATGAAAAAATGAGCCCCGAAAAAGTTTGTTGAAATATTGAAATTTTTCCAAATAGTTTTTGTCAATCGGAAAGTTTAGGGTGTAATCGATAAGAGTGCACTGCAAAAAGTAATAAAAAAAAAGAAAAAGAAAAACAACAAATTTAAAGGTGATGGTAGTCTTTGAAGCATCAGGTCCGCCGTAAATTGTACTTATCGGAGTTAGCTGAAGCATCTTGTTGTTGTCGTTGTTTTCTTCTTTGTTGACCTCGGGACTGTTGAGGATGGAGAAAAAGAGGTAAAAGAAAGTAGCACGAGTGAAGAAGGAGAACGAATGTGTGACGGTAATTTACATGTCCGGGTCGGCATATTATTTTTTCTTTAGTCACATATTGCGGTCTCGTCTATAATTTCTGCTACCATCTGACTGACTGCTTCGACTTTATTTCTGTTTTTATAGCGAAAGACAATTTTAACATAGACTTGTTAACTTTTCACTCAGTTTCACAAATCGCTTCCTTTCATTGGTTTGAAAATTAATTTAACATCTGATCGCGAAATCCGGCTTCGTCTTTTTCTTTCAGTACGGAATCAATTCATTTTCCTATTTGACAAAATCAGGATTTCACTTGTAATTGTTAATTTTTTTAAAGTGAAGAAGAGAAGAGAGTTACTTTTAATTTTTCATTCCCTATCCACCACATATTCACTGACGAGCAATTAGGGAAACGTATATATCCACCTCTTCTATCCGGTCGAGAGTCGACATAAGTCTTTTATCCTAAAACAGTTATTATCTTCCGCCCAAATTCTTATACACTCAAAATATTTACTTATTTTTTTCTTTTTAATAACCTGCAAAGCTGTAGAAAACGAACCAGAGGAGATTATCCAGGACTCGTTGCCATATAGGTGAATATAGCGGATGTTGGCTCAGGACGAGAAATCAGAGAGCCGAGTTCGAATTCCAGTTTAATTCGTTGCATTCACTTACTCGCAAATACCCCTAGGAAACGTATTAATCCGTCTCTTCTCCCTCTAGCTATGGATTCAATAGTAAAGAAGATTGATTTCTATAGCCTTGGTTGGCAATCAGTCTACCGCAGAAAATAATGGCGATTTACTGTAGGAAAATCATTCTGTCCAGTCAGTCAACTCTCTTGTGTATCACGTATGGCCCTTAACTGATAGGATGACAGATATCACGTAGCAGTTCAGAACTCTTTTCTTTGTTTCCTGTTTCTTAATACTTTGTTAGATTCCTAGGGGTTCACTGAATATCCCCTACGCCTTTCATAAAATTTATGAAGCAATAATAATCATCAGACATAGATATAATTAAAGGTATGTTCTTTTTATGGCTTGCTTAGAAATAGAGATATGCTTGTAAGAAAAAATTGATTGTAAAACAGACTCGTAAACATCAGTATGTCGATAATTATAACGACTATCCTTTATACCTGATCTGCATAGGGTTTGAATAAATATGTCAAAGATAAGCAGTCATATGAACGCAAGCACAAAGGAGAGCCTCAGCAAGTCTAAACACTGGCGACACCTGAGATGTGTGACAGTATCTTGAACAATTCAAATAAGAGTTCATAAAGGATTTTTTTGTGTATACTCGACGCTGACTGTGCTTGTGGTATTTAACTGTGACGTTGCTAGACAGAGTTACAACTAACGAATTGGGTCTGCAATTAAAAGCTCATGCTGTTGAAGCGTGTTTTTTTAAATTTATTATACACAGCGATGTTCACCCTGTGGAAGCACGGTGAAATTGTGGTGATACCGACCGAGCAAAGCGATGGACCGGATGTTTACTCTATAACGACCAGGAAGCAATTGACCAAAAGTCGTCTGTGCGCAGGTAGATCCGCGCAGATGTTCCGGTTGAAAAATAAAAATTAATCAAATTTTAAATTTCCATTTCGCGAGCCTATGCGAATTTTATTTATCATCCAATGGGAAGCCCAGAATCAAATACAAGTGTGAAATTCCAAACGAGCTGCTGTGATCCAAAAAGAAGATATAAAAAGCGGATACAGACAGACCCCAGCAGGCAGACTTCGAGGAGAAGAGTGCAATCAATATCCTCTTGACCTAAGTCAAGTGGCTACTACGCTTGCCTCTTTTCTTCTCCCCTGTCCCAAAACTACTTACTGACCTAAGGAGCGACTACATCAAAGACATTCCTCAATTACTAGCTCCCCACATTTCTAAGCCTTAAATCTCTTTCAGCTTATTATTTGCCATGGACATTTTAACCTCCGCTGGACCTATATTCAAGTATTACTTTAATTGTAAAAACATTAATTGATATGTGTATATATATAAATGTTATTTTTCAACTCAAATTGCCTTTCTTGATTTTATAATCATTTTATGACCTATAGTGGGCTATCGACCACAAGGCCAAATTCCATTAACCTACAACAATATACAACTACCCATCTCTAGAATGGACTCCCACTACAACTAGAAAAAGGATAAGCAACCCACTATAAAATAATTGTTAGATTGAGAAATCGGAGAACCGAGTGCGATTTCATTACATTCACTTACACTCGTTAATACCCCGCTAGATATTGGTAAAAGTTTTTGTCAGTCACCAAGCAGGGATGATCAGTAGCATATTAACTTGAAACCAGCTTTGTTTTGGGGTGGAATATTGAAGATATTTGTATCGCCTCAGTGAGCTGATCCAATTTTTTTTTTTTAATCATATCACCCCGAGCAAGGCGGTAACGCCACTGATGTGCAGGGGGCTACGTAGGAGTGAAGAAATTGGAAAAGAGAAAACCGGAAACCGCATCCTAAACAGAGAACAAGGGATTAGTCCCTTCACCTGTTCAACAGGCGAGGGTGGAGTGTGAACTGGGCGATATTTTAGTCTATCTACTCCAATTGAAAAAAAAAGAGTGAGAAGTTTGGAAGAGAGAAAACCGGAAACCACATCCTAAACAGGGAACAAGGGATGAGCCTCTTCACCTGTTCAATAGACGAGGGTGGAGTGTGAACTGGGCGATAGTTTAGTCTATCTACTCCAATTGAAAAAAAAGAGTGAGAAGTTTGGAAGAGAGAAAACCGGAAACCACATCCTAAACAGGGAACAAGGGATGAGCCTCTTCACCTGTTCAATAGACGTGGGTGGAGTGTGAACTGGGCGATAGTTTAGTCTATCTACTCCAATTAGTCTATCTACTCCAAAAGGCAGTGAAGGAACGACAAGACAATAAAGAGATTAAACAACAAACATTGAAATTGAAACTTAGACAACCAAATAAATTATCTGGGAAAATAAATACTTCCATGGAGGACCTTGAATGATGTGACCCCTCCGAAGCGTAACATCATGCAAAAACTAAAAAATAAAAACATAAAAAAGGCAACCAACAATATATACCACGATGTTTAAGAAGAATAGTCAGGCACGCCCACTGTTCCTCTCAGTGTTCTCGACAGGCTCCAAAGGAGAATCAGTAATGTGATAGGTACCGTTTTGATAGGATGTGCGTTGTGGTCCAGTGGATATCAGAACGATAAATCGGGGAGCCGAGTTCGAATTCCAGTTGAATTCATTGCATTCACTTACGTGCAAATACCCTTGGGAAAGGTATTAATCCGTCTCTTCCATCTACTTATGGGTTAAATAACAAGACATATTGGGTTCTATAGCCTTGGCTGGCAACCAGTCTACCGCAGAAAGCAATGGCAACCTACTTCCCAGTCAGTCATGTCTCTTTCGCCACATGATCACCCAATCGTGTTTCACGTATGGCACTTAACTGACTGATAGGTACGGACTTCTCGGTTCGACTCCAGCCACTTTCTCACCGACGGGATGTGGCTTCCCTCTGTTCTATAAATATTTTCATGGCTTCTACTCTGACGAACTTAAGTCACTGGTGCCCCATGAGTTTATTCGTGCAACCAGACTGACAACTGGGTCCCACCAATTCACAGTTAGATCAACCAAATGCAGGCAACAATTCTACTCCAGCAGCTTCTTTCCTTGCACTTCCCGCCTGTGGAACTCTCTTCTATATTCTTGCTTTTCTGACGGCTACAACCTCCAGGAATTTAAATGCAATGTCAATACCAATCTCTTAACCATTTGACTCCAGTTCTTTCTACATCACCATGTATATCTTTTCCTTTCTCTCCACCTTTGCAACTGTCATCACACCTGTATTCCCATCCTTCTCTTGCTCCCTTCTCTGAAACCCCCTGTAACTGGTCAGTCTTTCTTTTTACTCGCATCCTTTTTTTTTTTTTTATCATATCACCCCGAGCAAGGCGGTAACGCCACTGACGTGCAGGGGTCTACGTAAAAGAGAAAAGAGAAATCCGGAAACCACATCCTAAACAGGGAACAAGGGATGAGCCTCTTCACCTGTTCAATAGTTGTGGGTGGAGTGTAAACCGGGCGATAGTTTAGTCTATCTACTCCAATTGAAAAAAAATAAATAAATAAAAAAGAAAAGAGTGAAAAGATTTGGAAAAGAGAAAACCGGAAACCACATCCTAAACAGGGAACAAGGGATGAGCCTCTTCACCTGTTCAATAGTTGTGGGTGGAGTGTGAACCGGGCAATAGTTTAGTCTGTCTACTCCAATTGAAAAAAAATAAAAATAAAAAAGGAAAGAGTGAAACATTTGGAAAAGAGAAAGCCGGAAACCACATCCTAAACAGGGAACAAGGGATGAGCCTCTTCAACTGTTCAATAGTTGTGGGTGGAGTGTGAACCGGGCAATAGTTTAGTCTGTCTACTCCAATTGAAAAAAAAGAAAAAGAAATAAAAAAGAAAAGTGTGAAAAGATTTGGAAAAGAGAAAGCCGGAAACCACATCCTAATCTTTTTCTCTTATGTAGCCCTCTGCGCATCAGTGGCGTTACCGCCTTGTTTAGGGCGAAACGATCGAAAAAAAACAAAAAACAAGAAATAATGGATAAATTATGAAAGGTAATTATGAATGAGAGCACAAATTTTACGACCGTGAAAACGGAGAGGCGAAGTCTGCTTTTCAGTTTCTAGGGTGTCTGATGAAAACTACTCAAGATATATCATTCATCGTCTTATATACGCCGTATCCCATTAGGATATTTTCAGTATAGTTCAACCTGTACAAGACCCACAAGACTGAGGAGCCACTTGAGGTAGAGGATTACGTTGAGAGGTAGTTTATATGGATAGGAGGGATAGATAACGGTTGATTCTAGACTTGAACAGGTCAAGATTGTAATGATCGAGGAAACATCCTCTCGTGAGTTTATTTCATACGACCGTGTTCTCGAGAAGAAAAAAGCTGTGTGAGTGGAACTTACCTCTGGCCGATGAAATACGTGGGCAGTGTAGGTGGTTTGCTACTACCTAAGTGTAATGGTGGGTTATAGCCGTAATGGTCAGATCTTGTGGAACCAGGTGATGCAGCTCGTCCGAACACTTTTCGTATGAGTATCGATAGAGCAGTGAGAGACTCGCTACAACCCGACGTGAGACAGACGAGGGAGTGCGGAAAACAATTCTTCTCCAAGACGCTTTTGAAGTGAGGTCTGGGCAGCTCCTACCCAGATATGGCAACAGTACTCCATTACCGGCCTGATATCTTTCTTATAAAGGTAGAGGAGTCAGGTACTTAATGGAGCGGTACAGGGAGCCGATCATTTTACCTGCATCTTTAGCAATAAATCATATGTAAAGGTTCCACTTCAGGTCGTTTGTGAGTATGTGACCCAATATTCTCTCAAGTCATGGTGCCTCCTCAAGGGAATATCCAGTCATCGTGACTTGTGGTAGCCTGGGGTCTGATAAGGATATTTAATCATGTCATCCATGGCCCTCTTTAGTGAAGTGATATTAACTTGCTTATAATGAAGTTGGACAGCAGCAACTTTTTTTTGTCTTTCTTTTTTGCCAGGTGCAATAATAGGGTTAGTATTTTTTTAGGGATTGTTGTCTCGTCATATTTAATGTCTCCTTTTGTTTACTCTATTTTTTGTGATTTTCTGATTCGTTTCTCCCTCACTCATCTTGTTTGTAAGATATGGCAATTTTACTTAGACGACAGCATGAGGCGTCAGGTACTCACAGGTGTGGCACAGAGCTGATCATTTTACCTGCATTTTTAATGATGGATCGTCAATAGGAGTTCCACTTGAGGTCAGGTGTGAATCAATATCCCAGTATCCTCTCAAGTTATGGGCCTCCTCGACGGTACATCTGTTCATCGTGACTAGTGGTACATCAACGGTGATGAAATGTAATCAGGTTAAGTATGGAGGCATTGAATGTAATCAGCCTATTTTCCCCCATTGGGAAGTTAGTGGTAAACCAGAAGAAAGGTCAACTGCCAATCTCTTATCGTCAAGACTTTTGGAAGTGTGCCCGTATATCGTCGTGTCATTGGCATAGATGTTCACAAATGATCCGGTTTTATTTTTAGGCAGATCATTTTTGCAAACCAAAAAGTATTTTAGAGGTGCACCCGTATATCGTCGTGTCATCGGCAGAGATGTTTAAAAATGATTGGAGTATATTCTTAGGTAGATCAATTACGTAAATCGGAAAGAGAGTTGGTCCGGGAAGTGACCGATGGGATACGCCTGAGCTGACCGCCAGAGCATTAGATGATTGGCCGTTCATAACTACTTTGAGGGCTTTACCTCTTAGGAAGAAGGATTTTATAATAGATAAAGCTCTTCCAGTGAGTCTATAGCCGTAGAGCTTGTGTAATAAATATTTGTGCCACTCCTTCTCTTAAAAATCTTCGAGATGTCTAATGTTATGGTTCTTGCCGTATGTGTATTGTCAACGGCCTCACTAATCCTGTATATAATCATAGTTAGAACATCAGCAGTGGATGTAGCTGATCAAAACCCGTACTCTTCGTTGCACAAGTAGTTGTTCCTATCCAGGTGCTCGACAAACCTCTTGTTGATAATGGCCTCACAAAGGTTACTGATTATCAAAAAGGTTGCTGATATATATATATCGAGGCAGCAAGTAATTTTCTAAACATATGCTGTTAAATATAAGAGACAATGAATGTCTATTATGTTTAATCATGAGCCGTACTAAACGTCGTACTTTTGCTTTAATTTCAGTTGAAAATAAAGACAAAAATTCTCCAACATTTGGATAATTATTTATTGGTTTTCTTCTAAGCTTTCGGCTCACATGAGCCATCTTCAGAGAGGTTGTTTAAACTGATACATTATAAAATCCACCAACACCGACGATTTTATTCTGTGTTGACATAAAACTCCGCTTGGCAACGGCAATAGTTACCAAAAATAATAAACGCTTAAATTTGCGATGCGGCTTTATGACGTCACACCGCAGGATAGCGCGAAATGACAATAAAACCATGTAGTCAAATGCAATGTAATATGTTATTTCCTTTTTTAAAGTGGATTTTATTGAGTGTTGGTTGTTTCGATTTGATGTACATGGCCTCCAATACCTGCAGGTTCCTCTTACTGTGTGTATGAGTAAGGATCACCGTATTGTTGACCAAAATCTGTCTGATATTACCTACTATTTTTCTCTGAAAAACATAAACATAAACATGTAGGTATTTTTTCTTGTTAAAGTATTTGTTGAGTAAATCAAATAAAATTGCTTTAATTAGATTGTTTATTTTCTGTCAATATGCCTCATAAAAGATAAAATAGTTCGTGTCCTAATACTTTTGCACAGTGCTCTCTCTCTCTCTCTCTCTCTATATATATATATATATATATATATATCCTCTCTACTATAATAAAGACCGTTGTGTACTTATTTATATCCTCTCTATTATAATAAAGTCCGTTATATATATATATATATATAACATCCTTAGACAGGCCTGTTTCGCTGTATCACAGCTCTTCAGTGCGACAAGATTAACCGTATGCCTCAAGCCGATTTAGAAAATACACTTTATAACTATCGAGAGTGTTCCATCTGATAACTGCTTCTAACCGGTAGAAAGTATATATATATATATATATATATATATAGCCTTTGAGATTTCACAAGCCCTATCGACTAAGTCAATAGAAAACATAATTGGGCGATTAAAGTTTATTGCTTTACTCGCCTGTAGTCGATTAAAAATCTCGCAATGAAACGTGTCCCTTTAAATATAAAAAAGGAAATCTGATTCCTTTTACAACCCAAAAGTATGCCACTGAAGATTCACAAGTTACTTATATTTATTTATATACTCTCTATTATAATAAAGTCCGTTATATATATATATATATATATATATATATATATATATATATATATATATAACAACCATTTGCAGACAGGCCTGTTTCACTGTATCACAGCTCTTCAGTGCGGTTAGATTAACCGGTTTGTCTCAAGCCGGAACTGAAACCCGACCGATTCGACAGCAGTCAGATATTCACTTATCAGGCTATCAATGTATTTTCTGTCCTGTCAGTATATAGGCAATCATGGCTCTCCACATCTTCTTGTCACTTGTGACTCTTGATGTATTTTGTCCTGTTATTTCTCACAAACTCTGCTCAACCATCCATTTGTTTAAGCCTATCAAGTAGGTCACACGCTGGTTTCCCCTGTCTCTCTTTCCCTCTCTTTGCCCTGTGAGTACCAGATTCTTCAAATTACGTAAATAGATAGCGGCAGAGAGAGAGAGAGAGAGAGAGAGAGAGAGAGAGAGAGAGAGAGAGAGAGAGTTAGTGACAACACACACACATTGCTACGTGTTAAAAAGTGTAGGAAGTTGGGGAAAACCATGATCGTTTGCATCCTGAAGACACAAGACACACAGAAGAAGCATTCTGAAAATTATGCTGATATCTGTAGTGTCTATTAATAAACTTTTTTAAAAATAGAACATGACATTGTTTATTCAAATCCAGACTGTATAAGATAAGTCAATGCAAAAGATTATAGGTTAAATGTTTCTCAGAATTACTGCTTTCTTTTTTCTTTTCTCTCAATCAAACTTCAAGTCTGTCTCATTCATTTGTTTTTTTGTTGGGCAGGTAGGAACAGATATTCTTTTCTGATAAAATACTTTAAACAGGTCAAAAAGTATCATTTGATTACATGCGTGCATGAACAAAGTCCTACACCGTCTAACAATGCAACACGCATGCGCAGACATATACTGACATGGATGCACTATCAAGTTCATATATGAATTGAAGGAATCAAGCATGCGTAGTATCATTTTCTCAAAATGTAGGAGTGCTTATCTTAAAAGTCAACTTTCAAAACAAAGAGTTGACTTGAACTATAATATGAACAGTACTGGAAAGAAATTTGTCATACCTTTGTGCCATGAACCAGAAGTAGATAGAGAGATGAATAGACCTCCAGAAAGACATGTAAAAAATAAACAGGTTGGGACAGAAAAAAAAGAGAATGAAAATAACATAGATAGATAGATAGATAGATAGATAGATAGATAGATAGATAGATAGATAGATAGATAGATAGATAGATAGATAGATAGATCCCAATAGAGATACTTAGATAATAAACTGGTTGTGATAGAAAAAGTGAGTTAGAAAGACCCAGATAGATAGATAGATAGATAGATAGATAGATAGATAGATAGATAGATAGATAGATAGATGGATAGATAGATATATAGAAACAAACCCCGATAGTGTTACGTAGATAATAAACTAATTGCGATAGAAAAAGTGAGAGTTAGAAAAACCTAGATAGATAGATAGATAGATAGATAGATAGATAGATAGATAGATAGATAGATAGATAGATATACTTAGATAATAAACTGGTTGTGATAGAAAAAGTGAGTTAGAAAGACCCAGATAGATAGATAGATAGATAGATAGATAGATAGATAGATAGATAGATAGATAGATAGATAGAAACAAACCCCGATAGAGATACGTAGATAATAAACTAATTGCGATAGAAAAAGTGAGTTTGAAAAACCTAGATAGATAGATAGATAGATAGATAGATAGATAGATAGATAGATAGATATGAGCAGATTAAGATAGATAGATAGATAGATAGATAGATAGATAGATATGAACAAACTGATTTGGAAAGAAATCCACTGAGTTAATGAGAAATCCACATACTAAACGTGTACGTAGCAAGGAAGTTTTGAGGAAAATAAAAAGAAAACGACGCTTATACTTAGAATGAAAATGAGCCAATTTTAATTTTTTATGATACAAAATGAAATTAAGAAGATTTGGAGAACTTGAGATGCACAGGATATATGAAAGGCAGAAAATAAAAAACGAAAGCAGTAGAAAATGAACTTTTGTGTCTGAAAACTTGTTGCTTTAATGGTTTACATGGTACAGCTTGACTTCTGATTAAAAAAAAACAATTATGTGATATAAAATCAGGAATTGAAAAAGATAAAGAAAATAGTGTTGTACAATGATAACAATATCATTTTTACTCCATGACAGTGAATGCTACACCATCGTCGTCGTCGTCGGTGGCATTTGCTTGCTTCTGAGCATTAAGATTGTCATCCTCTCTCCTTATTAACAGTTTCCCTTTAGAGGCAGTGATGTGGATGGCTGTGGAGGCCCAGTCTGTTTGTGAGCAGGGGTCACGGTGGAGTGTGGGTGATAGACGCAACTGGGTGAGTCGGGCGCTCTTGACAGCGCGTTGCTGCTCTTCATGTTGATGGTTAGACTCGGAAGTCTTGGCCCACCCCCTCGAATGGTCCTACGTCAAGAAGGCCGATTTGCAGCAATGGTTTCCCAGGTCTCAAGGTCGATAATGGTCTCTGTCAGGGATGTCTTCAACTGATCCTTGAAGCGACGTTTTGGCCCTCCGCGTAGCCTTTTGCCGCTGGAGAGTTCTCCGAACAGGATGATACGTGAGAGTTGAGTGGGACGCATTCTAGACACGAGACGCTTAGCGGAGGCGATGTTGAAGTACAGTCGCCTCGATGTCGAGGAGAGACGTCCGAAGGAGGACCTCGTTGTTGCTGATACGGTCATCCAAACTGATGCGAAGGAATTTTTAGAGATACGTTCCCTGGGACCGTTCTTGACGTCTGATGTCTTGGTAGTACACAGTCCAGGCTTCGCAAGTGTACAAATAGGTGGAGAGTACCACGAATCGAAAGACCATCTCATTACAGATGTAAAAGAAGGTTGAGGCAACAGAAAGATGCTGAGAATACTCATGGTTGAACATCTGATTAAAGAGGACTTTTAGAAAAAAAATGGAAACAAAAAGACACTTTTGGAAAATTTGATACTCCTTAAGAAAAATTAAAGACAAGAGAGGCAGAGGAAAACAAGTGTATGACCTACCTCGCCCAAGTATGTAATACGTTTTTTTTTTAATCATATCACCCCGAGCAAGGCGGTAACGCCACTGATGCGCAGGGGGCTAGTGAAAAGATTGGGAAAGAGAAAGCCGAAAACCACATCCTAAACAGGGAACAAGGGATGAGCCTCTTCACCTGTTCAATAGACGTGAGTGGAGTGTGAACCGGGCGATAGTTTAGTCTATCTACCCCAATTGGAAAAAAAAAGAAAAGAGTGAAAAGATTGGAAAAGAGAAAGCCGGAAACCACATCCTAAATAGGGAACCAGGGATGAGCCTCTTCACCTGTTCAATAGACGTGAGTGGAGTGTGAACCGGGCGATAGTTTAGTCTATCTACTCCAATTGGAAAAAAAAAAGAAAAGAGTGAAAAGATTGGAAAAGAGAAAGCCGCAAACCACATCCTAAACTGGGAACAAGGGATGAGCCTCTACACCTGTTCAATAGACGTGGGTGGAGTGTATGGCACTTAAGTGACCAGCTGATTATGAAATGGCTTTGTGTATTGTTTCATTTTTGAGTGTGTCCGTTTTTAGTGTCTTAAAACTTGGAAATAAAAAGGATCCTTAGAATACTTAGAACAAGAAAAGGAAAGCTAACGTTTTTGTTATGCAATATCAGTAAGGAAGGATGTTAGTTGTGGTGCAATGGACATCGGCTAAGAACGAGAAATTGGAGAGCCAAGTTCAAATTCCAGTTGAATTCGTTGTATTTACTTACGCGCAAATATCTTTGGGAAAGGTATTAATCCGTAGTTTTTACCTCCAGCTATAGGTTAAATAACATAAAAGATTGAATTCTATAGCCTATAGTTGGCAATCAGTTTACCGCAGAAAGTTATTGTAATTTACTACGGGAAAAACTTCTACCCATTTTCAAGACATGATCTCCCAAGCGAGTATCACGTATGGCATTTAAATGACTGAATATCATTCATACAAATATGACTGTGAATGCGGGACAATCTCCTTACAAATGTAGAAGAGATTTGAGGCAACAGAAATGCGATTCTACAGAAGAATGCTGATAATTATATGTCATGAACATCTGAATAAAGAGGACGTTTTAAGGAAAATTGAAATAAAAAATAGGCTTATAATTAGTCTGAGAAAGAAACAGTTGAAGTATTTTGTTTACATAATAAGGAAAGAGGACTTGGAGAATTGGACACTCGCAGGAAAGATTAAAAGCAAAAGGGACAGAAGTAAACAGTACTTAAACTATCTAACGTGATTATGTAAATAAATGTCAGAACAGGTTGGGGGAACTATGATGAAAGAACAAACTTTATTAAGAGCTACAAAGGATGAGAAATCATGGAGAGCAATGATTGCTCACTTGAACATAGAAAAAGATAATAAAAAAAGTAACAGTATAAACACACCATCATCATTTTCATAATCTTCATTAATATTTTTATTGGTCTTTTTATATTGAAACAAATAAAATAGCTCTGAATTATTATATAACATAATGATTGGGTTCTCCCTGCTATTCATTTCGGGCTTCTTGACAAAATACAACGAAGAATCTGTAACGTAATGGATCCCGACCTGGTAGATCAACTCCAGTCGCTTTCTCACCGACGTAATGTGGCTTCCCTCTGTCTCTTTTACAAATATTTTCACGGCTTTTGCTCTGATGCGCTTAGCTTCCTGGTGCCCTTTCTGCATGAATCTACTAGAGTTTTTGTTTTTGTAAACGGATGTCAGAACATAGATTGAGATGGATGGTGAAAAGACAAACCTTGTTAAGATCTACAAATAATAAGAAGTTTTGGAGAGTCATGATCACCTACAGTACCGGTCATTATTATTAGTTTTTTTTTTTTAAAGAAATAATGTATTTCATACTATTTTTAGTATTTATTGACAAGTGGATAATTCTACATGAAAATAGAATGGTTCTTTTATTATTATTACTTTGCAAAATTTTACAAGGCAAGGAAGCAAAGATAAACTCGTCCCAATGACTCTAAATTTTCTTCATTCTTTCATTAATGAAACTGCAATATAGGTAATTATTAAATATTTATAAAGTCATTTGATGCACATGTTATTGTGCAGTATTAACAAAAGAACCATTCTATTTTCATTTACAGTTATTCACTTGGTAATAAATACTAAAAAATAGTATGAAATACATAATTTATTTAAGACACTGGGGTTGCCTAATAATTATGGCCGGAAGTGTACGTCCTACAAAGACACGGCACATAGATAATAAATAAGAAGACATGAAAGTAAGCAGAGGAGCACCAGCAAACCTGATTTAAAATCAGAATTCGATGTCTTAACTGTTCACCTGAACTCAACCAACTTTATCCAAGAACCTGCAAAATTAAGAGCAGGAAGATTATGTTGCGTCATTAACATGAAAGCCTCACCGCTTGCTTCGAAAATCAGTATTCAAAATACTGGCTTTTTGGACGAAGAAAGCAACAGCATCGAAGAAAAAAAGAAATAAAAAAACGGCCCTCTGGTCATTATTCTTTCTCAGACACCAGCGCAATAAAAATCTACAGGTCCAAGCAAGCATAGAAATATTATAATTGGTGGGGGCTTTATTTTTAATCCCATATGTTCAGCTTTTAATCTTGAGTGATAAGAAATCGATTTTATTAAGTTCACGTCACAAAGAACAGCTGAAACGGCTCGGTAACCATGACATATTTGGAAAGGATATTAGAATAGTTGAACCTATAAAGTCTGAAAAGTAACGAGTCTGGTGTCACAAACAATTTACTTCAATTTCAAACAACAAACTACATGGTTTCTCCTTCGAAGTAATCCCCCTCGAGTCTAATGCTCTTTTCCATCCTTCTCTGTGCCACGTTTCTATGCACTTCTGGAAGAATTCTTGTCAGATGGCCCTCAGCTCCGTCGTTACATCCCTCTTGATGGCCTCCACGCATTCGAAACAGGTTTCCTTGACGATCTCCTTGAGCTTGTTTCAGTATTACGATTTTTCTTCTTGGACAGTAACTACCGGATACTCACTTGTAATGTCGTGCTGAAGTAGCCACGATTTTTCTTACCAATACTCTCACATGGCGGATGTGCGTTGTGGTGCATTGGATATCGGCTCGGAACGAGAAATCGGAGAGCCGAGTTCGAATTCCAGCTAAATTCATTGCATTCACTTACTCGCAAATACCCTTGGGAAAGGTATTAATCCGCCTATTCCTTCCAGTTATGGGTTAAATAACAGGTCAGATTGGGTTCTATAGCCTTGGTCGGCAACCAATCTACCGCAGAAAGCAATGGCAACCTACTGCGGGATAATCTTCTGCCCAGTCAGTCATGTCTCTTTCGAGACTTGATCGCCCAAGCTTATATCACGTATGGCACTTAACTGACTGACTAAATATAATAATTGGAATCATGATTAAGGCATCTACTGGTCATAAAGTGGGGGATCAGTTTTTATATTGTTATGAAGTAATAAACTGATCCCCCACTAATTACTACGTAATAATATAATACATTTCTTCCCCAACTAGCTATAAGTCAAATAATAGAAGAGACTTGGCTGGCAACCAGTCTACCGCAGAAAGCAATGGCAACCTACTGCAGAATAATCTTCTGCCCAGTCAGTCATGTCTCTTTCGAGACATGATCGCCCAAGCTTATATCACGTATGGCACTTAACTGACTCTCACATGTGAACAAATTCAATGGTTGAAGAAGATTACGATTACAGTTATATAGTCTCAAGATATCATATGAGATGATAGCACAATCCGTTATCCCTCTCCCCCCCCCCACATCCAGAGCTCATACAGCATACCCAGTCCTGTCACTTTTCAGAAAGACCTCGTATACTGGAAGCAAACCGCCTGTATACAGACAGAAATGATTTAAGTGAATATACAAAAATAAAAATGGGTTTACGACATGGATGTGTCTCTTCATCGGATTTATTTAACCCATACAGTGAGGCGATTCTGAGAGAATCTACCAGGCAACATTATTGATGATCTCAATCTAGACAACATTAATAGGCAAATGACAGAGTTTTGATAGCAAATTCAGGAAACCCCTGGAGAAGGAAGTGAAGAAAAGCGAGAAGAAAGGACTTCACCTAAATTTTTTCTTTGTTAACTTTTCTTTCTTTCTTTTTTCTTTCTTTCTTTTTTCTATTAACGTGTAAATTCTCTCATATTTGCTATTTTTTCTTTTTATATTTTTACCTTCTTTTCTTTGTTCCCTTTCTTTCTAAAACATTTTTTTGGCTATTCATTCTTACCAGGCGTTTCCATACAACAATAGTTAACAGGTTTGTTCCTTTCCCAAAGATATTTGCGCGTAAGTAAATGCAAAAGTTAAACTGGAATTTGAACTCGGCTCTCCGATTTCTCGTGCCAGGCTGATATCCACTGCACCACAATGCTCGCCCTTCCTTACTGATATTACCTAACAAAATTCTAAACGAGAATGCATTGTTGCAAGTAAAAGGAACAGCCCAACGTGCTAATTACAAATTAGAGATGTCAAAATCAAACAAGTACAATTTAAAGACCTGGCAATGTTTTAACAAAAGATCGAAAAGGCGACACCGAAATCGAAGGCTCATTTGGATATCAAAAATACCTTTTAAAAGCAAAGCAAAGCATAAAGAAATACAAAACATTTTGTAAGAAAAAAAGAATTGAGTAGGGAACTGTTATTTAATACTAAATATCCTATATGGCAGCGAAAGCTGGACAACTTCCTCACAAATGAAGAAGAGACTTGAAGCAACTGAACTGTTATGTAATATCGGTCCTCCTATATGGTAGTGAATGCTAGACAATATCCTCACATGTGAAGAAGAGACTTGAAGCAACAGAAACAAAGAAAAGAGTACTGAACTCTCATGTAATATCGGTCCTCTTATATGGTAGTGAATGCTGGACAATGCCCTTACAAATGAAGATGAGACTTGAAGCAACAGAAACAAAGAAAAGAGTACTGAACTGTTATGTAATATCAGTCCTCCTCTGTGGCAGTGAATGCTGGACAATGTCCACACAAATGAAGAAGTGACTTGAAGCAACAGAAACAAAGAAAAGAGTCCTGAACTCTCATGTAATATCGGTCCTCTTATAGAGCAGTGAATGCTGGACATTCTCCTCACAGATGAAGCAAGAGAAATGTGGTTCTACAGACGGATACTGAGAATACCATAGACCAATCATCACGGCACTGAGCATGACAACTAATAATTTCAACAGGGAAATTATGTAGCCTATTTGCCAATCTAGTCAGTCAGTCTGTTAAATACCACACGTGATATACGCTTAGGCGATCATGTCTCAAAGGAGACATGACTGACTAGACAGAAGATTTTCCCGCTGTAGGTTGCGATTTTTTTCTACGGTTGACTGGTTGCCAGCCAAGGCTATAGAACCCAATCTCTCTTGCTATTCAACCCTGAACTAAAGGGAGAAGAGATGGCTTCGTATCTTTCAGCCAGTTAAGTGCCATACGTGATACACGCTTGGGAGATCATGTCTCTTTAGAGACATGATTGACTGGGCAGAAGATTATTTCGCAGTAAGTTGCCATTGCTTTCTGTGGTAGACTGATTGCCATAACCCAATCTGTCCAGTTATTTAACCCATAACTGAAGGGGAGAGAATACAAGGAATTCAACTGGAATTCGAACTCGGTTCCCCGATTTCTCGTTCCGAGATTCCTACTTTCCTCTCAACTACGGTCTTCAAAACTGTAATTTCAATGTCAATCATCAGCTTCTGTCTCCGTGATTCCTGTTTTTATATATTGTCGGCCTCTGTCTGTTTCACTTCCGATAACCCCTAGCATCCTAGTGGCTTTATTGCCTTGAACATTAAAATTATTTTTTAAAGTTTCCATACAGACAACATTCATCAGTGAACAAACAATTTTTAAGAAAGAGTGAGAAGAGCCTTTTTTAAACGGAAAATATTAGACATTCATTGACCGAAATGTTAACTGTGCCGTTGGTTGAAATTCATAAAAAAAACAAAAACAAAAAAAAAACTTTGGTAAAAAGTATGAATCCATCTCTTCTCTCCTTGAATAGACCGGGTTCTATAGCCTTGGTTGTCAACCAACATACTGCAGAATAATTGGCAACACACCGTGGGAAAATCTTCAAACACTCTCTTCAAATCTTCCCTTCAGCCAGCATAGAACAGTAGGCTCATAAAATTAACGAGAATTATATCTCATGCTGATGGAAAGTAAGCGTTTAAGTCCATTATTATCGCACTTTCTAGTATTAATTTGAGTTTCCTTCCTCACCTTTGTTTAAGATAGTGTGGAAAGTTAACATATTAATTATATCATTATTTTCCCTTCTTGAACCCGACTTGTAACTTCTTTCTTTCTTTCTTTCTTTCTTTCTTCTGTTGGTATTTTCATACTCTCATATTTCTTTTTTTTTCTTTCTTTCTTTTTATTCTTTCTACAACATTTCTTTCAACATTCATTCTTACCGGGCATTTCCAATACAACAATATTTATCAACTTTGTTCCCTTTTCAGAAGGCTTACGGCCTATCACGTTGCATAAACCGGTTCTCGCTCGATCACCAAAGTTAAGCAACGTTGAGCCTGGTCTGTACTTAGATGGGTGACCGCTTGGGAATACCAGGTGCTGTAAGCGTATAGTAACGGGTGTGCGTTGTGGTGCAGTGGATAACGGCTCGGAAAGAGAAATCGGTGAGCCGTGTTCGAATTCCAGTTGAATACCCTGCATTCATATAACCAATGGTACCCTTGGGAAAGGTATTAATCTGTCCCTTCCCTCCAGTTATGGGTTAAATAACAAGGGTAGGACTTGGGGACCTTAAAAACAAATCCCAATGAATCTTGATAAAAGAAAAAAGTATTACTAGACACAAAACTTATATAAAAACAACAATAAATTGTTGAAAGAAAAAGGTATGACCAGCAATAAAAAAATTAGTTGGCAATAAATGACCCGCCAAGGTTGATATGCCATAAAATCAAACAAACAAAAATCCCTTTTCAGAATGCTTCACGACTGTGGTCTTGTGCTTCACTCATCTAAGTTTAGTAAATAAACATATATCTCTTCTTATTTATATATTTCATTCAAATTACGCTTTTTTTCAAAATTCATTTTTAAACCATTTCTTCGTTTACATCATCGCCTTCTCTTTCTCTTCTTCCTTTCTTCCCTCCATTTCTTTTGCTAATTCTTCTCCTTTTTATTATCTTGGTTATTTGGATTTGCGGATGTGCGTTGTGGTGCAGTAGATATCGGCTCTGAACGAGGAATCGGGAACCGAGTTCGAATTCCAGTTGAATTCCTTGCATTCACTTATGCGCAAATACCCTTGGGAAAGGTATTAATTTGTCTCTTTCCTCCAGTTATGGGTTAAATAATAGGACAGATTGAGTTCTATAGCCTTGGTCGGCAATCAGTCTACCGCAGAAAGCAATGGCAACCTACTGCGGGATAATCTTCTGCCCAGTCAGTCATGTCTCCTTCGAGACATGATCGCCCAAAGTGTGTATCGCGCAGGGCACTTAACTGACTGATTTGTAAATATCTTCAAAAAAGGAAACATTTGTCACCAAAATATAGCAATAAGTCCGTCGACAAATGAAGATAAAAAGTATTTAATTTCACACAAGAGATAATCGTTTTTCGATCTATATATATATCAAGCTACCATCTACCCTAAAATCAGGGGAGACGGAATGTTTATATCGGAATTTCCGCGGGAATTTGGAAGCAGCGGCTTTATACCAAACAGGCACTCCTTCACCAACCCTAGTTTAAAATACAAGAAAATACTGGGAATTAAAAGAAAGTAACTTAGATCCCCAAATAAAATGAGAACTCATAGGCAAGGCTAGGACCTCTAATAGCTTAAGAGATACGTGTAATCCAGACTTGACAGAAAAAATTAAAAATTTTTAAATTTCAAGACCAAAATATTTTCCTTAACAAACGAAGGGAGATCATAAGGGAGATCATAAGGGAGATCATAAATATGTGTCGCCATAGAAATAAATATAAATTACAGTAATTATTCTATTCCCCCAGTTAATCCCGATAAAAAAAAATTGCAAATATTTTTTTAAAGTTGACCTAGCAGTTACCTCCACACTACTTACCCTGCTAACCATAGGGTCAGGCCACATATCTCCCACTACTAAGGAAGAATTACTGCTGGCTCCGTCCCCCAGCCCAACCCAAAGAAAAACCAATACATCCCAACCCCTTCCTTTACCTAAATTCACCTCTGGGCTTCTTCATTCTCTGTTTAGAAGGAATCGAAGAATGCATGCCTTAAAGTGACACGTTAAAAATGGCTATTTCCCCACTAAGTTTTATCTGAATTTACAGATAAGTAAATTAAAATATATATATATATATATATATATATATATATATATATATATATATATATTTTATTAAAAAAAAACGATATATATATAAATATATCTTTTTTTATTTATCTGTAAATTCAGATAAAACTTAATGGGGAAATAGCCACATATATACAGACAGTAATATAAACATTTATATATATATATATTTTATAAAAAAAAGATATATATATATATATATATATATATATATATATATATATATATTTTATTTATCTGTAAATTCAGATAAAACTTAGTGGGGAAATACCCACATAAATACAGGCAGTATTAGAGACATTTATTTACTATATGTTCATCTAAGAACCATTCAAATAGATGGCTATTAGATGAGGTCTAGTATGTTTGAATATATGAGGTGGAGGTAAGCGTAGATTATGTGGATATGTATGTTAGATAACGGTTGTCACTAGAATTGAACCGGTTAAGAGATTAAGGTGTAGTCTACGAGGACGCATCCTCTTAGAAGTCTGATCCATAAAGTGGTGATTCTTGGGAAAAAAGCTCTCCGAATAGAATTTTCTTTTTATCAATGGAATATCGATAACATAGCAAATTCTTCTTTGGGCGTTGTTAAGAATCTCGGGATACAAAATTAACACAGAGCTAGCTAGCTAGATATAAACTGAATTAGAGAGACACAGAAGGAAATAGACTGAGGGATAAAGAAAGAGGGGGAACTGAGGAGGGCGAGATAGTGACTGATATATACAGAGTGGGTGAAGAGAAACTCCCTATTGAATAATTACATATAACTTTTGTTAATATGACCACATTTGGATGAAACAAGATATATTGGCATCACTAAATTGGTAAAATTTAATTGCTAATTTCTGTTTGTATTTCAGAGTGACAAGTGTAGCACAGAATGACACAAGGTCTGACACTGAGGGAGCTGGCTTAGCTCGCATCACGTTACGAAGTGTAACAGTCCGAAGTCCAAGTTCAGAGATGGTGGCACAATGTTTATGGACCGCGTGCTTCAGTCGATGCCAAAACCATCAGAAATTGTCATGCCAAGCTGATCTGTGGTAGATACCAATCCAAGCAGCCACCCAATCAGCATTAGAAGAAAATGTAGAAAAGGTAGAATTTTAACATTGTACTGTACTTCTAGGATGTGCGTCGTGGCACAGTGAATATCGGCTCAGAACGAGAAACCGGGGAGCCGAGTTCGAATTCCAGTTGAATCCATTATATTCACTTACGCGCAAATACCCTTGGGAAAGGTATTAATCCGCCTATTCCTTCCAGTTATGGGTTAAATAACAGGACAGATTGGGTTCTATAGCCTTGGTCGACAACCAGTCTACCGCAGAAAGCAATGGCAACCTACTGCGGGATAATCTTCTGCCCAGTCAGTCATGTCTCTTTCGAGACATGATCGCCCAAGCGTGTATCACGTATGGCACTTAACTGACTGACTGTACTTCTACCATTATATTATTAAAAATAAAACAGGTTCTATGAACATTATTTACATTATTCGGACTATTGTCCTCATCTTTGTTGCCATTTCGTTTTGGCCGTTGTACGCTCCGGCCTTTTTCGGGAGCTAGGAATTCCGAATCGAACTCTTTATTACAATCACTGGGGTATATCATTCTAATTCCTTTTCTGGTAGTCATGAGGAGTGCCAGAGAAAATAATTAGTATCAAAATTGCAATATGAACTCTGGTAAAAAAGGGTTACTCGACATTAGGTTTATAAGTCTTAAAAATTCAGTTGTTCTTGTCCTTAAGAACATATGGCCCAGTTGATATAGACGTTGGTTAGTTCCTGTGACCCAAAGAGTGAGTTCAGTACCAAGTTACAGCAGTGGTGAACAAATAACTTACAGAGGGAGATAACTCATGACTACTAGAAGAGGCAAGGAATTAGAATGATATAGACAAAAGGTTCTTCTTGGATACAAAAGAATGAAAGGCGGACATTGCAGATGTTGCATGATCCTTGTTTTGTGCTTCAAACTAGAGAGGGTGTTTTTTTAAATCGACTATTAGGAATTAAACTGTCTTTTCGGTCTCACTTTAATGGGAAAGTGAACGTTGGTTATCAATCCTGCGCGAACCATGTAAGACCAACCAAAAAGCGAATGAACTCAAAAAGTTTAACCAGAGGCAGTGAATCGATAAAGTCACCGTGGAGAAAGAAATGGGAAACCTATCCACTATCCTTCTTTAAAACAAACAGTAAACTATTTAACGGGTTTGCATTAATGGATAGCATAACAAGTACAAATAGAGATGGTAATGGGTCAAAGATTAGAGCAATAAAAATTCAGAAGGCTGTGCCGAACCATATCCTACGCCCTGAAAGTATATGGCTATTAAAGGAAGTACTTGAAAGTAATCATGATGAATTGGAAAATGCGTTTCGGAATGTAAATAAATGGCCCAAGTTTGAAAGGTTTGAATGAATTTTATATTTAACATATTTTCATTTTTAGTTTTACATATATAAACTTATTTATAAATGGAACTTTGTCTGTGTGTGTCTGTGTGTGTGTGTCCGTTACCTATAGACTCCGAAAAGGCTGAATTGATTGTCTTGAAAACTTACACAGTTGTACTATAAGCGTCTGTGAGTGTTCTTAGCTAGGTTTTGTGTCGAGGTACCTCCGATAAATATCCAAAATCGATAATCGAAAAAATCGGGTTATAGAAGGATTGGTTCGATTTTAATCAAATTTGATACACACATAGACAAAGACATAAGAAACGATATTCAAAAGTTTCAGGGTTGCAGTTCTTACAATAGTGCAGAAAATTTGATATCGATACAAAGAAATCAAAATTTGACTTACATCCATTCATTTTTCTTTCAGTCTGCGATTTCGCTTTAACTGGAAACAACTCTTGCTTTTTAGTCTTTCGTGCCAACGTCCAAAGAGTCTGAGCTCCAGGACCATGGATTAGTTTTAAAGCTTTCATTACATCCGAGCAACACCGGGCGATACTGCTAGTTATAAATAAATAACAACGAGACAACCCACACTTAGGCCTCATGATCGGAACATTAACACTCTAATCACTCATCCACCCGGGCATATATAATAACCTGCTTCTATTTTAATCAGTTTTGTTGTACCTGTTTAATTATAATAAAACAGCATATATTGCATCATTCCGCAAAGAATGGACCAGCCATATATGATCATTTTTTACAAAACAGAAAACCTTTTTTAACTACCATTTCATACGATAGAAGGTCAAAAAGTCACTCTTACAGAATGAGGATAAGAAAAGAAGGGAAGAAGTTTGAGCATACGTTGAAAAGATAAAGGTTAACTCTAGACTTGAAGAGGTTAAGATTGTAGTGATCGCGGGAGAAGGGTCCTCTTGGGAATCAGTTTCACAATGTAGCGAGTCTTGAGAATAAGCTGTCTGAATAGGACTTCCTTCTTACTAATGCGGCCCTGGGCATGACGGTAAGCTGCATCCAGCAGCAAGGCCTCTGATTGGGAGGTTGTGAGAAGCATGGAAACACCTCTTAATTGCTGTTGTTCCCAGGTCCACCCTGACCCGGAGTGGTAGCACCTGTGCATAGTCCCAATGGGTGTTCGAAGCAAAGATCCTCTTGGAAAGAAAAAAAACATTTGCCACGATAGATGAAAATTCGAGGTATGGTCGGTGGTAAGATGGAATGTTGTTAGTATGGTTTGAGAGATATTGAATGTCTCCACTGAGTTGTTAGAACTCGAGATTAGTTCATAGAATTTGGTCATCAATGCACTGTTGTATAATCTGCATAGATCTTCATTTCTTCAAGTGTCGTGTTCCTTCAGAACATACACTACCGGCCATAATTATGTATACAATATATATATATATATATATATATATATATATATATATATATATATATATACTACCGGCCATAATTATTAGGCAACCCCAATTTTTTTTTAAATGATCTATTTCATACTATTTTTAGTATTTATTGCCGAGTGAATAATTCTAAATAAAAATACAATGGTTCTATTGTTATTATTACTTTGTAAAATTTTACATGGCAGCCAGGAAGCCTTTGCTTTGGCCAACCAATAAGAAGAAGAGACTGGCATGGGGAAGAGAGCACAAAAACTGGACACCAGAACAGTTCATTTGATGCACATGTTATTGTGCAGTATTAACAAAGAACCATTCTTCTTTCATTTAGAATTATCCACTTGGCAATAAATAGTAAAAATAGTATGAAATACATCATTTCTTTATAAAACTAGGGTGGCCTAATAATCATGGCCTGTAGTGTAGGTAATCATGGAATTCTACTTGGCTCTATTTCTTGTCTCTCTCAATATTTTTCCTCTTGGTATGTCTTCCAGCTCCGCCAACCATTTGCTCAAGCGTACGAAATATATCTTACGCTGCTTTCCTTTGTTTCCTATGATTCTATCCGTCCTGTGAGTATTACATTCTCCAAGCCTTCCTTCCTCGTTAGTTGTCTCAGGGACCTCAGCTTTCTGATGTTAACTATGAGTTTTCTTCTCGTTTGCATTCTAACACCTCATCGTTGCTCACGTGCTCGGTGCATGGTTTCCTCAGCATTCTTCTGTAGAACCACATTTCTGCTGCCTCGAGCATTTCCTTCGTCCTTGAGGAGATTGTCTAGCATTCACTGCCATATCAGTCAGCGAAGTGCCATACGTGGAACACGCTTGGATGATCATGTCTCGAAAGAGACATGACTGACTGGGTAGAAGATTTTCTCGCGGTCGGTTGCCATTACATTCTGCGGTAGACTGTTTGCCAACCAAGGCTATAGAACCCAATCTGTCCTGTTATTAGCTGGAGGGAAGAGATAGATTAATATCTTTCCCAAGGGTATTTGTGTGTAAGTGAATGCAACGAATTTGTCTGGAATTTGAACTCGGCTCTCTGATTTCTCGTTCAGAGCCGATATCCACTGTACCACAACGCACGAACAGATAGCTATTTAATTTAGTTGTTTTAGTCGGCAGGTGTTATAATTTATCAACAGTGGCAACTGCTTGTTTACCTGCGAACATATTTATCTTTCATTGATACTGTAACATCTGTCTTCCACTATATGGCAATTGCTGTGACATGGACTTTCTTGTCAAATTAGTACTAACTACACCACCCAAATGTTGATTATTTATACAGTATATTTCTCAGCTAAATAGGCGTAGTAGGAATTGTCATTTCAGTAATAGAGAAAGTACTTTTCATATAAATATCCAAAAATTTAATCACTGAAGTATGGTTAAGTTATTAACTAATAATTTCTCATTTATTGGTAACAGTGCTTTGTGCGAGAAATCCCAAAACTATCATTTATGATTATTTAAATTATTATAGTATACAAAAAGGGACGGATTGTCTCTTCATCTACTCTGGGTTGCATCCTATAGCCCTTTAAGCTTTTATAAAGCAATGATTTTAATTTTCTAGATGTTATAACTTCTAAATGGTTTCATAAACTGAAATTATATCAACGTGACAAACTCATATTTCTTTGACTTTGCCGGAAGCAAAGCAAAGAAAACAATATTTTAATTTCTTATTGTGTTTCAAGTAGATAACATGTTAGATTTTTCGTTCAAAATGTTTTTAAATTTTAGAAATTTATACAGAACAATGATTTTAATTTTCTAGATGTTATAACCTAGTTTCATAAACTGAAATTATATCAACGTGACAAACTCATATTTATCTGACTTTGCCGGAAGCAAAGCAAAGAAAACAATATTTTAATTTGTTATTGCGTTTCAAGTAGATAACATGTTAGATTTTTAGTTCAAAATGTTTTTAAATCTTAGAAATTTATATAAAACAATCATTTTATCTTTCTAGTTTCATAAACTGAAATTATATCTATATGGCAAACTTATATTTATTTTGATTCCTTTACTGGAAGCAGCTGAAATGTGGTTCTACAAAAGGATGCTGCGAATATCGTGGTCCGAGCATGTGAGCAATGATGAGGTTTTGGAAAGAATGGAAACAAAAAGGAAATTAATATTGAGCACCAGGAAGAAACAACTCAAGTTCCTGGGACATGCAGTAAGGAAGGAGGGCTTGGAGAACCTGATACTAACAGGTCAGATAGAGGGGAAAAGAGACAGAGGAAAGCAGCGGATAACATATTTGAAGGGCCTGAGCAGGTGGATGACAGAACGGGGGTTGCGTGGTGTTACAGGAGAAAGTGTGCTCAGAACCACTAGGAATAGGAAGACGTGGAAGGCCATGACCACCTACGTCCTGAAAGGAGAAGGCACATAGAAGAAGAAAAATGTTATAATGCTGATTATATAAATTCTGCTTTTTTATTTTCTATGGATTTGTCGAAATATGCGCTAATTTGGTTTTCTATAAATAGTAAAGTGGCATTTCTTAATGATTTTTTTATTGACAAATAAAAGATAGCTACCCTAGTTTATTTAAAGAGTCTGCTATAAATTTACTTAAATCTATTTAAAATATATCACGAATATAAAAAAAATTACAACTCCCTCTGCAATGTTTATTTACAATATTAAGGCTTACGGCCATATCACGTTGAATACACCGGTTCTCGCTCGATCACCAAAGTTAAGCAACGTTAAGCCTGGTCAGTACTTAAATGGGTGACCGCTTGGGAATACCAGGTGCTGTAAGCGTATAGTGACGGATGTGCGTTGTGGTGCAATGGATAACGGCTCGGAAAGAGAAATCGATGAGCCGAGTTCCCATTCCAGTTGAATACCCTGCATTCACTTAAGCACTGGTTCCCTTGGGAAAGGTATTAATCTATCTCTTCCCTCCCGTTATGGGTTAAATAACAGAATAGGACTTGAGGATCCTGCCCTTAAAAACAAATCCCAATGAATCTTGATATTCGAAAAAGAAAAAAAGTATTACTAGACACAAAACTTATATAAAAACAACAATAAATTGTTGAAAGAAAAAGGTATTACCAGCAATAAATAAATAAACTTTAGTTGGCAATAAATGACTCGCCGAGGTTGATGTGCCATAAAGACAAAACAACCAACAATATTAAAAATATGTGAACGAAATACAATGCAATATTTATTAATGACCATTTTGTAAATGCTTATTGTTTATCATTTTATATTGAAATTAATTCTGAAATTAAGTCTTTTAATTTAAATTTTTTTTAAATTTACAAAATTATCAAAATATGTGAACCAACTACAATGCATTATATTACGATTTTATAAATAACTATAAAAACAAGGTTTTCATTCATAATTTAAAAAAAAATATCTATAAATTATCGAACAAGAAAATTGAATTGAACATATTTTTCCGGACATTATAGATTTTCTTCCCAAATTTATTTACATCACAGAATACTTTTTGTTTTATTTTTATTGTTTGTTGCACATTCTCTTGCAAAGAGTTAATGTAAAAAAATCACTATATCCACGGAAACTGTTTTTTGCACTTTCAAATTTCAGGCCACTATCCTATAGTAGGTTATCCATTCTTTTCCAGTTAATAGTGGGGGTGTCGTTCCTTTGAAGTATGTTGTTGCAGATTAACGGAATTTGGCCTCGTTGTAGATACCCCACTATAAGTCATAATATGATTATAAATCAAGAAAAGCAAATTGAGTTGAAAACTAACATTTTATATATACATATATCAATTAAGGTTTTTACAATTAAAGTAATACTTGAAGTATAGGTTCAACGGACGTTAAACTGTTCATGGCAATAAAATGCTGAAAGAGAATTAATGCTTAGGAATGTGTGGAGCGCTATGAGTAAGGAATGTCTTTGATGTATCCGCTCCTTGGGTCAGTAAATAGTTTTGTGACAGCGAAGATAAGATGAGAGGGGGGCTAGCATAGTAAGCCACTTGACTTCGGTCAAGGGGGATACTAATTACTCTCATCTCGCGTCAGTCTGTGTGGGTCTGTCTGTCTGGAGATGCTTTCTGTATCGGCTTTTTATATCTTCTTTTTGGATCGCAGCAGATCATTTGCGAATTCATATCCGTATTTGATTCTGACCTTCCCATTGGCCGATAAATAAAATTCGCGTAGGCTCGAGAACTGGAATTTAATATTTAATTAATTTTTAGTTTTCAACCAGAACATCTGCGCGAACCCGGATGCGCACCGACGAGTTTTGGTCATTTGCTTTCTGGTCGTTAGAGTGCAAACATCGGGTCCCTCGCTTTTGCTCGGTCGGTATCACCACAATCCACTACCACCAGATAATGGGATCCATTTATTGACCCTACAGAATCTATGTTCAGTATTGACTACAGAGTATCTGTCTTTGGCCAAGGTTGTAATTTTGTGGTAGTTGATTTTTGCCGCTAAAGTACAACCTCTACGTGTTTTTACTAATTTTTCAATATCTTGATCCATTTTGGTCCAGTATACATAGTTTCCCATAAGAGATTTCGTTCTTGAAATTCCCGAATGTCCACTGTGAAATTCATTTAATAAAAGTATTACTACTCTTTATACAAGTATTAATATGAAGCATTAGGGAGATGGTTAATGGTTCTTAATTCGGCCTTGTCAGACATAATCGAACTCCCTAGAACTTACAAGTTTTATCCAGATTATTCAGAATTATCATCAGAAGGTTTTCATCAGAAGGTTGGCAGCAGGTTGGAATATGTGAATTAGTGTGGAATAGTGTAAGAATAAAACATACATTTTATATGATTGAATAGAAATTTATTAAAAGGAAAGAATAACAAGAATTCGCAGAAATTAATGTACAATGAGAAAGTTGAGGGTTGAGCGTTGAAGAAATTGTCCGTAGTAGTAAATTGTTGGAAAGAGTTTGTATGTATGTATGTATGTATGTATGTATGTATGTATGTACAAGCGTTTGTACGTAGAGTGTCTTTGAAAGGAGAAGAAGGAGTAAAAGAAATCAGCACACGAGAAAGAAGGAGGCTGAATCTCCTTAAGTAGTTAATCTGATCATGTGACTAGTTCCAGCGAGCATTTTCACTTAGTACAAACCAATATAAAAAAGGGGACTTTCTAGACGTTACCCTAGATTTAGTTAATAACGTTTTCTCACCCTACGTAAAACATAATACTAACTCTGTCTACAGACATCCTAAATCTAATCATACCACATTCGGTTGAACACAGAATAAACAACAATTCCTCAAGACATTTTCTTTAAACACAGTCATTACTATAATACAGCCTTAAAAACAGCGGCTATAAATGCAATGATATTAAATATTATAAGGAAAATAATAATAATAATAATAATAATATGTCTTCCGACAACATATAAACTATTAACATCTATTTTAACAAAGCAGACATATTTATTCTTAGAAAGAAATGACATGTTACCGCTTGAACAAAAAGGGTGCAAACGTGGCTGTTATGGTTGTAAAGACCAATTGCTGATTAACAAAATGATCCTGGAAAACTGCTACAGTACAAAGAAAAATCTTAGTACAGCCTGGATAGACTATCGAAAGGCATTCGATAGTGTGCCACATGACTGGATTTTAAAGACTTTAAATATATACAAGATATCGCCCGTCATCATCAATTTCATCAAACAGTGCATGTCTATATGGAAAACAACCCTTTACCTCAATCATATAAATGGAACCTATAAGTCTGATGAAATAAACATCAAAAGAGGTATATTTCAAGGTGATTCTTTATCTCCCTTACTATTCTGCATATCATTAATAGCACTAACCAGTCAACTTAATAAGACAGAATGTGGTTATAAAATAGGCCAAAAGAAAATAAGCCATCTATTTTACATGGATGACTTAAAGTTATATGCTAAGAATGATAATGAGCTGGAAGGTCTTCTGCAAACTGTAAAATGCTTCAGCGAAGACATTGGAATGAAATTTAATTTGAATAAATGTGCTAAAGCTACAGTTTTACGTGGATCAATACAAGAAACATCCTCAATTAGCCTAGACCCTGCTGTAACAATAAAAGAATTGAAACCAGAAGAAGCTTATAAATACCTAGGTGTAAATGAGAGCGAAAACATTCACCATAAAAAAATGAAAGAAATAGTGCGTAAAGAGTACTATAGAAGGCTACGAATGATATTAAAAACTGAATTAAATTCACAGAATAGAGTTATGGCCATTAATAGCCTTGCAATCCCAGTTGTCCAATATAGCTTCAACATCTTAAACTGGACTCTAAACGACATCAGGCGAATGGATGCTAAAACAAGAAAGCTTCTTTCTAAGCATAAGATGCATCATCCAAAGGCTGATGTAGACCGTCTATACATACCCCGTAAAGAAGAGGGAAGGGGTCTTATTCAGCTGGAATTGTCATACAAGACAACAACTATTGGCTTACTAACATACATAGAAACAACAAAGGATTGGATGATACAATTAGTAAGGCAACATGAAGAAAGAAAGAAAAAATATTCAATAATAAAAGAAGGCAGTAAATACAAACAAGATTTACAGTTAGTAGATTCTGTAGAAAAGCAAAACAGTAGCCAAGAACCAACTATTGCGGCAAAAAATATGAAAATGAAAGCTAAAGATAAAGCTCTTGAAAAGATGAAACAGCGCTGGCAAGACAAACCTCTGCATGGCCAATATCCAGTACGTGCCAATAAATCCAATGTTGACAAAGTTAATACTCATCGATGGTTACGTGCATCTGGATTAAAGTCTGAAACTGAAGGATTTATACTTGCAGCACAAGACCAGAGTCTTTTCACGAGAAACTTTCAGGCAAATATTATGCATAATAATATGGATCCAAAATGCAGGTTTTGTGATAAACACCAAGAAACAATAGACCACCTAATCTCAGGCTGTTCTGTGCTTGCCCCAAACGAATATAAAAATCGCCACGATAGAGTTGGGCAATATTTACATTGGACCATTCTGCAAACATTATGGAAAAGCTGTAAACAAACACTGGTATGAACATCATCCAGCACCGGTTACAGAAATAGAAGATGTAACCATTCTATGGGATTACACCATCTACACAGACAGAAAAATTGAAGCAAACAGGCCAGACATTATTGTTAAAAACCAGAAGGAGAAAACTTGTCTATTAATTGATATGGCTTGTCCAGCGGATTGTAACATAGCAATCAAGGAATTTGAAAAACTGTCAAAATATAAAGACCTGGAAATTGAAATAGAAAAAATGTGGAAATTGAAAACAAGAGTTGTGCCAGTGATAGTAGGTGCACTTGGAATGATAAAAAATGGAACAAAACAACACATTGAAAGAATCCCTGGAAACCCCAGCTTAAGAGATATACAAAAAATCGTCTTATTAAGTACAGCCCACACACTAAGGAAAACGTTATCTATGTAATGCTGGGGATGATAGGGAAGATAGAAAAACATGAAATGGAGTCATAACAACACGCCACTACCTGCCTTAGGTCTCCCCGCAGACTTGGTTGGTAGTGAGACCAAAGCAGAAATCGAAATATGATGAAAAATGACATAATAATAATAATAATAATAAACATAGTCGAAATAGAAAAATAATTTGGTACACAGCACCATTTAACCAAATGGTTAGTACCAAGTTAGGCAATAACTTCCTTAACCTCGTTCAGAAACAATTACCAATAACCTCCTTAGTAAACTTTGTAATAAAAATACATTGAAACTTAGTTATAGCTGCACTGATAATCTTGATATCATGACAAAAAAACAAAAAAACAAAAAACAATAAAATCCTAAAAATATAACAAAATTAATCATGACCAACTTATTATAAATAACGATAATAACACTAATTCTTGAAATTGTCATAACCCTAACGTATGTCCTCTGCAAAATAAATGCCTTACAAATTCCATAGTATACCCAGCTACCATTTCCACTGCTAAAAATCCCAATCTTATCCAACTATATATTGGTAGTATTAAGAATAGCTTTAAGTCTCGTTTTCATCAGCATAACCTATCTTTCAATAATAAAATCTGTAATAATTTTACTTCCTTCTCCAAATACTACTGGCAATTAAAAGTGCAAATAAAACTCATAGTTAAATGGAAGATATTAACAAAATCTAGAACATGTAAATCGTTACATGAAATGTTTCCTTTACTTGCAAGAAAGAAATCCATATCATTAAATTTCCAAGAATTAAATTATTAAACAAACGTCACGAAATCACTAATAACTGCCATCATAGAATTATACATACTCTTAAATATATCTAAAATTATCTTAATATGTTTACTATTTGCTTTTATCTATAAAACCTATTCCTTTTATTTAATTATATATACCTTAAAATTTAACCTATTTTAACTTTTGCTTTGTTATGCATATTTTTTCACTATTAGTCATCTATTTTATAGTATCTATGTTTCTAAAAATCTCACTCCTGTTTATTTCATCTATTCGTTTTGTGTATATCAACAAAACTGTTCAAGGAATTTTTATTTTTATTATTCTTATCTTTTATTTTTATTTTTTCCAACTCTTCGTTTTTTATACATTAGCTACCGTCTTATTCATTTCCGGTTTAAACTTTTGACATGTCTAGTCTTCTATAGATACACATTGATTCATTTCTTTGTATGAGTCACCACACACAATTCTTTTAAAATGTAATAACCTCCCACCCCACTATAATCATCTAATATGATGGCCTTCTTTATTTTTTAGGTACTTCGCTGACACACTATTTTATTCAAATTAGCAAATTTAAATTTAATTTAATCTGATTTGGAAAAGCATTATTTTCAGCAATTATTTCATGTTTTATAGAATTTTAGTTAGCTTAGCTTTATAGCCTTAAGTTTAAAGATGTTTTATGAAAAATAAAAATTAAAATAGCAAAAAAAAAAATTACAATTTAATAACAGAGAATGAAATTATATAACATGATAGAGAAAACTTAATAATTTATGAAATGTTACGGCATTGATTAATTTTTATTTTTAATATCTATTTTTCATATTACATAGATAGTGTAAACCAATCAAAGTAAAGTAATTGGTCCACACTGTCTACGTAAAAATGCCTTCCTGATTAAGGTTAGCCTAATTTTTAACCTTTTAAAACTTTTCAACTTGAAATAAATCTCATCACTACAATCTCCAGGAGTTTAAATGTAAGGTCAATAGACACCTCCTGTCACACTAACTTGCATTTATTCTCTCAAACTCTATCAACATCTACCCAACCCTCATTCTCGATATCCTTACCCGTCTATCACCTTCCTTCTGACATTTCCTATATCTAACCATCTTTTCTCATAATTTTCCCTCCTATGTAACCACCTACGCAATAGTGGTAGTGAAACGATTAAAAAAACCAAAAAAACCCGGAGCTCACAATTTTTACTCGGTAGTTCTCTCTCTCTCTTTTCCTCTTTCTCTCTGTCTCTCTCTGTCTCTGTCTCTCTGTCTCTGTCTCTCTCTCTCTGTCTGTCTCTGTCTCTCTCCCTCTCTCTCGTGTCTCCAACACCACGCAACAACCAGATAATAAATAATCCTCGTCTTGTTGTTTCCACGTCTTGCTGTTTCTCATTTTTGCAAGTATTTTTCTATATATAAATATTAGGAGTTAATTATTAACTTAGTTACAGCTCCCGTACATTTTTAAAAATTATGAATGTTTTTAAAATTACAAGAGCTAATGTTTATATATAGGTGGTGAAATTTTTTAAGGAAGTCAAAATAATGGATATTAATAAATATATATATATTTCTTCTTGTTCTCGTTTTGGTATGCATTTCTAAATACGGGATTTAATAAAACATTTTCCAGTTTGCTGTTTGAAATGTTCATCTGAAGCAAGGGAGGTAACTATTGATTTCTTAAATGATGCTTTTTTCCGTTTTGTATGACAAGGGAAATAACTTGAACAGGATGAAGATATCTGACAGGAATTATTTCATCTTTTACTTTTATTATTTGTGGAGACAAACAAAAGTCTCTTAACAATCTAAAAATTTTCAAATAATGAATATTCGATAAAATTTGAATATTTCACTTATCTATTGTTATTAATTTTATCTGGAATTTGAATCCAGCATAAAACGTTAGAATGTGGAATTAATAAATATTAAATATTATACACTAAGTGTCTGCGTTGTGGTGCAGTACATATCGGCTTGCGCTGATAAATCGGGGAGCGGAGTTCGAATTCCAGTTGAATTCCTTGCTTACGCACAAATACCCTTGAGAAAGGTATTTTGTTTCTTTCCTCCAGTTATGGATTAAATAGCAAGACAGACTGGGTTCTATAGCTTTGGTCTCAGCAATCAGTCTACCGCAGAAAGTAATGGCAACCTACTGCGGGTTAATCTTCTGCCCAGTCAGTTATGTCTCTTTCGAGACATGATCGCCCAAGCGTGAATCATGTATGGCACTCAACTGACTGACTGTTAGAACAATAGAAGTTAAAGAAATTAAACATAGAATAAGCTGCACTAGAGATAGTTTTGCCCAATACCACAAGTTGCTACAAAGCTAAAGCATAAACCTAAGAACTCGAGTTACGTTTCAAATAACCACATCGAATCCTGGGTATGACGATAAACTACATCCGGCAGCAAGGCCTTTGATCGGGAGATTGGAGGTTTTGAAGAGAGTGGAACCACCATTTAATTGCTATTGTTCCCAGGTCTACACTGATCCAAGGTGCTAGCACTTGTTCGATTCCAAGCTGTGGATAAATAATGAACCCTACAAAACAAAAGAATGGAATGAAAGTATAACAATATATTTTTTATAGCAAAAATAACAGAAATATATTTTTTTTATATTAGAAATTACCAACAATGCTTGTTTATGGTACAAATAGCAACAATTCAATTTTATACCAAAGTGACTAATGGTGAGGATCGAACACACTACTCTATTGTGCCAAACGCTTTCAGAAATATCTAAACTGTCAGTTGCATACAACTGCTTTCTTGGCTTGACAAACAAAAATAGCACCTAGTGAGGATCGAACTCATTGCTCTGTAGTGCCAAACTCTTTAAGAAATATCTAAATTTTCAGCTGTATAAAATAGCTTTCTTATACCAATGACTAAAAATGGCGCACAGTGAGGATCGAAATCACGACTCTGAAATTATTTCACTGTTTAAAAAAAAGCAGGAAAAAATAACAAGCATTTACTGACTTGATATAATGTTTATAATAATACTTTTTCTGATTTAAGGTATTTCATTGTAGTTCCGGTCCAGGGTATGACAATAAACTGCATTCGGCAGCAAAGTCTCTGATTGGGAGTTTTTGAGGAGCATCTTAATTGCTGTTGTTTCCAGGTCCACCCTGACCCGAGTTGACAGCACCTGTTAGGGTTCCAGCTATGGACAAATAGTTAACTCCCAAATTGTAGTCAAAACACTATGAAAGTATAAAAATAGACTTCTATAGTAAAAAATCCAGCAATACATTTTTAAAGGAAAATAAAATATATATCAGCAAAGCGTTTTTGGAAAAAAAAAAATGATACCAGCAATACATCTGTTGCGGGTAGTCGAATATAGAATTTATATTAGAAATAAACTTATTTGAATTATGGGTTTCTGTAGCGTGTTCATTCGTATACCACACAACAATATAAAGTAAATTGAAGAAGACAAATTGTCATACAAGAAATGACCAGAGGAGAGTGACTAAAAATTCAACAGTTAAAGAATTTTATATAAAAAAAATAAAACGTACATGCATTGTTGAAAACTTTCTTGTCGATAATCACAAGTGTAAAAATGTCTGAAAGATTGTTCATGCAGAGTATAGTTCAACAAAAGTCAATATTTTGGATTTGGTAGGTAAAATGCAATAGATTACAATCTATTGTAAGAGAAAGAAAAAGTTATCGAAATGTGGGTGTGCGTGTGTGCGTTTCTTTAGGTATATAGAAATAAGTTGCCGAGAGTTATTGGCCTTTACCTGTTGGATTTCTTGTATAAGCGCACTTAATAACTTGGTTCGTAAAGTGAAAGAATATTCACTCTTTCAAGTTAATTGTAGGAAGAATCTCAACGCAGTCGATTGTTGAATAAATGTTATTTTTACGCGGTCGATTGAAGAGTCAGCGATTAAACACGCGTGGAGGTTATTGGCATCTCTTGGAGTTTGCAAGCTGAAGACTCGAATTGAGTTTTATGGTCACTTTTCATACATTTAGATTTCTGGACAGTGGATCAAAGACGTTTGGTGCGAAAGAGGAAATCCGTTTCAGTTTTAAAGTGCCTCGACCAATAAAAAGGTAATTTTATAAGTTTGAAGTGATGATTGGCTAAAAAATACTCTATGTACAAATAGTCTACTTTTTTAGAAAGGGTAGAGAAAGGTTTATGTGAAATATCCCACACATCTAACTCTTAACAAAAAACAAATTGCAAAAATACATAAAAGAAAACTAATGTACAAACATATTTCTTACAAAGAATATATATTTTATTCATACAAATCTATTGCAAAAATTTTGTCGACATTAAATAATCCATTGAGGTTAATATGTCACAAAACAAACCAAACAAACCATTGTAGTTCGGGGTACTTTGCTAGTCTGCGTGTCACAACGTTTACTCTTTACTACAAGTGCTACAAGCTTGTACCAGTCGGATTTAAGATTATAGCGGGTATCTTATCTTATTTATCCTTTTTCTAGTTGTAGTAGGATTCCGTTATAGTGAAGGGTAATTGTATACCGTTACAGGTTAACGGACTTTGGCCTTGTGGGAAGATAGCCCATTATAATTCATAAAATGATTATAAAATCAAGAAAGGCAATTTGAGTATAAAATAACATTTATATATACACATTTCTATTAATGTTTTAAAATTAAAGCAATACTTGAAATAAAGGTCCAACGGAGGTTAGAATGTTCATGGAAAATATAATGCTGAAAAGATAAAAGGCTTAGGAGTGTGGAGGCGTCTTGTAGGTCAGGGGATGTTCTTTTTGAAGTTGCCGCTTCTAAGGTCAGTAAGTCAGTAAGTTGGTTTGTGTGGAATGTCTTTGAAAAGGTCACTCCTGATGTTAATAAGTATTTTTGAGACAGGGAGAAGGAAAGAGGTCAATATAGTAGCCGCTCGACTTAAGTCAAGGGAGAAACTAATCAGCTCGTCCGTCTCCGCCGGTCTCTCTGACGATGCTTTGTCTCCGCTTTTTATATTCGCCTTTTGGATCAGAAGCTTGTTTGGAATTTCATACTTGAATTTGATTCTGGGTTTCCCATTGGCTGGTAAATAAAATTCGCGTAGGTTCGCGAAATGGAAATTTGATATTTGATTAATTTTTATTTTTCAACCGGAACATCTGCGCGAATCCAATTCATTCGCTTTCTGGTCGGCATAGAGCCAACATCCGGTTCATCGCTTTTGTTCGGTCGGTATCACCACAAGGTAACAATCAACATAAAGTCTACTTTAAAAAATGTAATAAATTTCTTATTCCAATTCATGATATCTATAGTGTCTCTTCTTCTGTAAAAATTGGTACACCACAAGCTTCATACTCTAATTTCCCTCAATGAGATTTTGAGGTTATCAATAAATGTTCTAACTTCACGTTTTTTAAGATAGAGACTAAGAATAATTTTGTCCTGTTCACTAAAATATATAATAAAATACGAAACATATTTCACAGAATAAAACTACTTCTTATGTTAATTATAAACTTAATTAATTTTAAACACGAGAAGCATTTTCAGCCAACAATAGCTGCATTCACATTAAAACACGCCTTCAAAATATTTATAAACCAATAACACACAATAACGTGCTTACATCTTAAAAAACACTGATTAAACCGTACAATACAAAACCATAGAATACAAATCAGAAAGCTTGTTTAGGTAGATACCGCCAAAATATCGCGCGGATGTAGTAGTAGACATGCTACATGTCTTTTTAGCGCCAATTAGGAATAAATAAGATAATATAATTCTGGAATCTATTTCTTAGGAAAACAAAAAGAGATAAAAATCACAAAGTGCAGCCCCGACAAAAAGCAAAAAAAAAAAAAAAAAAAAAACGCTAACAAAGTCCACTTCACACTGGCTACTCATATTCAAGACTCCATTCATGTTCACACGCAAAAGTAACTCTCGACTTAGCAGCACAGTCAGTCAGTTAAGTGCCATACGTGATACACGCTTGGGCGATCATGTCTTGAAAGAGACATGACTGACTGGGCAGATGATTATCCCGCAGTAGGTTGCCATTGCTTTCTGCGGTAGACTGGTTGCCGACCAAGGCTATAGAACCCAGTTTGTCCTGCTATTCAACCCATAGCTGTATGAAGAAGTAGTGGATTATATTATATTAATAAATAGTAATTAGTGGGGGATCAGTTTACTACGTCATGAAAATAGAAAACAAATCCCCCACTTTATGCCCAGTAGAAACTTTGGTTATGCTTCCAACCATTATATTCAGTCAGTTAAGTGCCATGCGTTATATACGCTTTTAGCGATCATGTCTCGAAAGAGACATGATTGACTGGGCAGAAGATTATCCCGCAGTAGATTGCCATTGCTTATCTGCGGTAGACTGGTTACCGACCAAGGCTATAGAACCCAATCTGTCCTGCTATTTAACCCATAACTGGAAGGAAGAGACGGATTAATACCTTTTCCAAGGGTATTTGCGCGTAAGTGAATACAATGGATTCAACTGGAATTCGAACTCGGCTCCCTGGTTTCTCGTTCTGAGCCGATATCCACTGTACCACAACGCACTCCTAGCAGCACAGACCAAACTATAAAGAGACCTCCTTAGACTGCGGTGCCACTGTCCACAGTAAGAACTAACTTATACCTATCTCCATTATCCACTTTATTACTGCGTAATCACAGGCAAACTGACTCTTTCACACAAACAAACATATAACCATATTTTGCCGTTCGCAAATACGTCCACAATGCAGTTTATATTCTATTCACGAACTTTATAAACAAAAAAAAAAACAAAAAAAAAAAAAATCCGATTACTCATTCGATACAATTAACGAATTTCTTGTATTCTTGTTGTTATATAAAATTAATGTCATTTGTTAATACTATGTTGTATTTTTCTACCGAATTTTATTCGTTCAATGAAATTCGTTGGATTATTTTAAACGAGCAAATTACAAACAGTCCCGCCACAATATTTTACGTTATTACCTCTGTGGAGGTATTGTATTTGGTCGCGTTTGTTTGTCTGTCCGTGGTCAAGATATCCCAAAACCCGTTGGGTGGATTCGGATGAAGCTTTCAGGGAAGTTTGGCCTCATTATTGGCACGAACAAAATTGTTTTTTTAGGTTCGATTCGGTCCGGGATAAAGTAGCTGGACTATTTTTCCGGTTTTATTAATAAAATCTAATTTTGCCTTTCAACTGTCAAATACTGAATTACATTCCCTGGATCATTTTAAATAATGAATTACATTCTCTGTTTCATTTTAACCCTCTAGGGCCATTCGTATCATATTTGATACAGTATGAAAACAAGCCTTGAAAGAAATATTTTCCTGAAAAATTTTTTAAGAGAAATATTTTATAAATTTCAAATGAAAGCAGTACTGACTGCTCAATCAATGAATACCAAATGTTTCCTTATAGGGAAATACCAAATGTTTCCTTATAGGGAAATACTGTATCAAATATGATACGAATTGCCCTAGAGGGTTAATAGATAGATAGATAGATAGATAGATAGATAGATAGATAGATAGATAGATAGATAGATAGACTGAGATTAACCCTCTAGGGCCATTCGTATCATATTTGATACAGTATGAAAACAAGCCTTGAAAGAATTATTTTCCTGAAAAATTTTTTAAGAGAAATATTTTATAAATTTCAAATGAAAGCAGTACTGACTGCTCAGTCAATGAATACCAAATGTTTCCTTATAGGGAAATACCAACTGTTTCCTTATAGGGAAATACTGTATCAAATATGATACGAATGGCCCTAGAGGGTTAAATATGCATTTCATTTTGGGGGTGGTTGATTTCATATTTTTGTATTTTCACTCTTGAGTTAATTACAGTTTTTCATTCTCTTTTTAATAATCATCTCTTGCTAATTGCTGAGATGATGTCGGTATTGCTTTGGCGGAGGTTTGTGATCTTTGAGTGCTCTTCCTAGTTGTATCGAATGCTGACACTCCGAATTTGACGTTTTTACAAAAACCCAAGTAGAATGGTTTCTGCAGCTTTCCCGCAAAAAAAAAAAAACAAAAACAAAAACAAAAAAACAAAAACAATAAACGAACAAAAACATAAACGTGCACAATCAGAAAAATTCAAATCACATTTTGATCAAAATAAAGGAATAGCATTTTAAACAGCCATGTTCTAAAGCCAACTGCATGTTGAAGAAACGTACCTATTTTTTTTTTCTTCAAACTCTATTTTTATTCAAGCGCATGTCTGTCAAGAGAGTCGTATCCCGCTTAAGTCATAGCTGCTCACACATTCTCGACTACTGACGGTGGTGGTAGAATACTGATGTCATATCTAGTCAGGCGCCACTGCTGTTCTCGACAAGCTCCAAAGGAGAATCTGTAATGTGATTGGTCCCGCCCGACCTGGCAGCTCGACTCCAGCCACTTTCTTACCGGCAGAATGTGACTTCCCTCTCGCTTTTACAAATATTTTCATGGTTTCTGCTCCGACGAACTTAGGTCACTGTTTCCCCCTCCACAAGAATTTAATCGTGCAACCAGACTGGTAACATGGTCCCACCCTTTTACAGTTAAATCAACCAAATGCATCCGATAATTCTACTCTATCAAGTTCTTTTCTCGCACTTCTTGCACGTGGAACTCCCTTCGTATACTTGTTTTCCTGGTGGCTACAACCCTCAGGAATTTAAACGCAATGTCAATTCCCATCTCTTATCCACTTGACTCCAGTTCTTTCTACATTCCCACCTGTATCTTGTTCTTTTCCTTTCTTTCTACCTTCGCAACTGTCTTTACACCTGTGTTCCCATTCCCTGACACCCCCTGTAACTGGTTCGTCTTTCTCTTCACTCTCCTCCTACCTAAAATTGTACTCTCTTATGTAGCGGTACCGCCTTGCTTGGGGTGAAACGATAAAAAAATCCCCGTGAACCGAAGACCTTACTTCCTACATACTTCCCAATGTATTGTGAGGGCTATATTTTCATAGATTTATCTGTATCTATTTGGTACCTTTGTAATTTCACCTGCTCTGCTTTCAAGATATTCTTATTCCAAGGAACCGTAAGACCTATAAGGAACCTAAACAATCAACAACATATTAATAAACTAACGATCACAATAACAATAATTGCAATTGCCGAAAACTTATTGAGTGTCCATTAGCAAATAAATGTCTAACTGACTCTATAGTCTACTTATGTTCTATTTCCACCATAGAAAATTCCACAGTAATAAAATATTATATCGGTTGTACCAAGAATAATTTTAAAATCTGCCATTACTTTCACACTGTATCTTTTAATATTAAAACTTACCACGAAAGCATATCATTTTCTACTTATTATTGGCAATTAAAAGATGCCAATAAAACCCTACTGTAAAATGGAAAATATTAAAGAAGAAAAGAACATGTAAATCTTTACATGAGCCATGTTTTCTATGTTTACAAGAAAAATTAAAAATTATCAAATTCCCTACATTAAACTTACTCAATAAACGTAACGAACTTACTTCCATTTGTTCTAATCGTCTAAAGTATAGTTATTTTTTAATATAATAAAAATAGACATCTATAATCTATCCCCATGCTTATATTGAGTGATTATTTCATCTTCTGATAATTAATTTGTTCCGGCTTAACGTATAGGTCACCCACTAAGTCAACTTTATGTGTTTGACATATATATATATATACATACATACTAGCAGTATAGCCCGGCGTTGCCCGGGTGTAATGAAAGCTTTAAAACTAATCCATGTTCCTGGAGCTCAGACCCTTTGGACGCTGGCACAAAAGACTAAAAAGCAATAGTTGTTTCCAGTTAAAGCGAAACCGTAGACTGAAAGAAAAATGAATGGATGTAAATCAAATTTTGATTTCCTGGTATCGATATCAAATAAGTTTTTCGTCGTAAACTGAATTTTGAAGGCTAAATAAGTCCTCTGAGTAAATGGTATTATGGCTGAGACTAAGAACTACAATTATACCTACTTAGAGCCAAACCCGAAGCAAAAACTAAAATAAAAGGGTTGAAAAAACTACAGGCATACAGGCAGATAAGCAGACACACGCATAAACATTTTGCTTTATATGTATATATATTATCGATTTTCTGCACTATTGTAAGAACTGCAACCTTGAAACTTCTGAATATCGTTTCTTATGTCTTTGTCTATCAGTGTATCAAGTTTGATTAAAATCGGACCATTTCTTCTATAACCCGACTTTTTCGATTATCGATTTTCGATATTTATCGGGGGTACCTCAACACAAAACCTAGCTAAGAATACTCGCGGACGCTTATAGTACAACTGTGTAAATTTTCAAGAAAATCAGTTCAGCCGTTTCGGAGTCTATAGGTAACGGACACACACACACACACACACGCACGCACGCACACACACAGAAAGTTTCATTTATAAATAAATTTAGATATATAACTTTCCCGTCTTTGTATCTTGTCCATTACTTTAAGTTGAATAATAACTTAAATAAAAATCCTGTAACCGTTTCTCGATAACTTTTCAGACCTGCGTAATGCTACATATGTATTTATTTATTTCATCACTGGCATGGAAAACTCTGGGTTTTAAGTCATTTAGAAGTCTCTATCCCTCTTTACTTTTACAATTTCTCCTATACATCAAGACCTGATTTTCTATTGGTTCACTGTGACAAACTCTCAGAAAATCCCCCACCTTAATTGTCTAGATTTGGTAAAAATTGTGTTGTTTTTAAGCTTCTCTATATGTAATGATTCCTAACAGAAAAATATTTCACTGCCTGACGATGTGCTAATAAGATAGTACCGAAACACAACGGCTCTTGTGTTGCAGAAAACTATGGATTTATTATAATCTTATAATAAAAATACTACCATATATATAAGGAAATATTTTTATCTTTTAGTCTACCATTTCTCCAGAGTGCTCAATTGGCGTGCGAGAGCGTAAATAGTCATCTGCACATAGTCCTGTTTTTACAGCTCATCAGTACGGTTAGACATTCGATTGCTTCTAGCCAGGATTGAAACCCGACCGAATAGACATCAGTCGGCGCTTATACCTCTGAGCTATAGGCGCGGACTTTAGCGTGTTATTTACAATGTAAACAAACGCCAGTAGTCGATAGCGTACAAATTTGTTGTTGAATGAACGATGCATAAACGCGTGAGTAGTTACTGTTTTTAAAGTCTACCATTTCTCCACAGTGCTCAAACGGCGTGCGAGATATTTAACTACCCAGTAATCTTTAAAAATTAAGAAAATATTCGAAGAAATCTAATATTTTATTGAATTTTAGGTACTTTGGCTTTATAGCCTTATCTACGTAGACGCCTGTTTAGAAAAAGTTAAACATTACCAATGGATTTTAAATTTATTATACTTCATTTATTTTCTAATGGTGTCACGTATAGCAGAGCCATCTTAAAGCATGGGCCCGATGGTCACTTGCCCAAGGGTCTCACGAGTATAGGGACCCTATGCTAATCTGTGTAAGTTAAGTGACTTGTGTTACAGAAGCACATTTTAAAGAAAAACTAAAAATAGAAATAACTACAAGTTATGCGTATTGCAATTGGTAAAAATATATGTCATAATAGAAAGAACGATTTCATTTGAGTTGTTTCTTGAATAAAAACGAAACTTGGAGGATGTCCCCTTTTAACCTAGAAAACAGCTAAAATTGTGAGGACTTTCTTCAAAGAGGCTACCCACTTATATAAATGGAAGGTCTTGTTTGCCTCACCAGTTCAGTTCATTTGTAGACAATTTCGCTATCACAGAAAAGATCAAAGAACTGACTCTGACTCTCGACAATCAGTCTTTGCACAGTCCTAGCACAGACTCGCCGGTAAAACTCTCATTTCTATCTTTTAATAGTTGTGACCAAATCTACTAAGGATTTTCTGTTAGAGAATGACAATATTATCTCAGGTTAAATTTTATTTTTGATTTTCCTCGAGACTGAATCAGTTTTGCTTTGATTGCTTAATTGTGATATATTTATATTTTTACTTTTGTAAAGACAATACTTTTTATTGTTAGAGAACTCTAATGTTGATAGCATTTCTTTATTCTCCTTTCTTCCACCTTCTCTATCTCTCTTTTCTTTCTTTTTTTTTTTTTTTTTTGTGGCAACCGTGACAAAATGTGGACACGTCCTCAGTTTTGATGTTCATTTCAAAACAACAACAACAACTGTCTTAACTAAAACAAACAAGTTTCTCATTCGATGTTTATTTCACAAAAACAAAGAAAATAATTCGTATTTTTCTTCGGATATTTTTTGATAAAACTAACTTTGTATTTGTGTTTGTTTAAAAATGTCGTTTTCTGTTGAAGAATTTCTTTCTTCACCCAATTTCACTTATTAAAAATTCAGAGTTATTCCAATTAGCTACATGATTTAAACATTAATGCAAATATGAAAAATGCAGAGGTATCATTAGACCTACTGTCGTACTATTAGTAGCAATGACGTGGTTATTAGATATATATTGTATATAAACCTAGATATAGGGTTATGCATCGATTATTAGGGATTGAACCTGAGATTCAATCATAACTACGGTAAGCATGTAGTGGTTATTTAAGATTATGAATTAACTACGGTAAGCATGTAGTGGTTATTTAAGGTTATGAATTAACTACGGTAAGCATGTAGTGGTTATTTAAGATTATGAATTCACTACGGTAAGCATGTAGCGGTTATTTAAGGTTATGAATTAACTACGGTAAGCATGTAGTGGTTATTTAAGATTATGAATTAACTACGGTAAGCATGTAATGGTTCTTTAAGGTAATGAATTAACTACGGTAAGCATGTAGTGGATATTTAAGATTATGAATTAACTACGGTAAGCATGTAGTGGTTATTTAAGGTTATGAATTAACTACGGTAAGCATTTACTGGTTATTTAAGATTATGAATTAACTACGGTAAGCATGTAGTGGTTATTTAAGGTTATGAATTAACTACGGTAAGCATGTAGTGGTTATTCAAGATTATGAATTAACTACGCTAAGCATGTAGTGGTTATTTAAAGGTTATGAATTAACTACGGTAAGCATGTAGTGGTTATTTAAGGTTATGAATTAACTACGGTAAGCATGTAGTGGTTATTTAAGGTTATGAATTAACTACGGTAAGTATGTAGTGGTTATTTAAGGTTATGAATTAACTA
Source organism: Ascarosepion bandense (assembly GCA_037127315.1). Lineage (NCBI taxonomy): Eukaryota > Metazoa > Mollusca > Cephalopoda > Sepiida > Sepiidae > Ascarosepion > Ascarosepion bandense. Next base: position 2,985,719 of record JBBBDQ010001640.1, on the reverse strand, counting down.
CGGTAAGCATGTAGTGGTTATTTAAGATTATGAATTAACTACGGTAAGCATGTAGTGGTTATTCAAGGTTATGAATTAACTCTACGGTAAGCATGTAGTGGTTATTCAAGGTTATGAATTAACTCTACGGTAAGCATGTAGTGGTTATTCAAGGTTATGAATTAACTCTACGGTAAGTATGTAGTGGTTATTCAAGGTTATGAATTAACTCTACGGTAAGCATGTAGTGGTTATTCAAGGTTATGAATTAACTCTACGGTAAGCATGTAGTGGTTATTTAAGGTTATGAATTAACTACTTCTTCTTCTTCTACGAACATCTCGTAAAGATAGACACAAAGAAGAAGACACGATGAAATGAACATTTAACTGGGCGGCCGCATTTAGATTTCAACTATACCCTGCTCTTACATACAGCCTTATCGTCATTACTGTTTTAATACATTCAATTCAGCTTACTTTTCTCTTTACAGGACTATTATAAACTCTTCTTAGCAACCTTGTACCAGAGATATGAACATTACCATAATTTTGTTTTATAATGCAGAATGTTTTAATGTTTATATAAATTATTTTTATACACCATCTTGATGACTCATATTTTCACACATCTCTTATAGTGGACAATAATCTTTAACAAGTCCAAACCAAATTTAAAACTACAAAAAGTTCATATATAAATTAACATTTTTCCGAATTAAAAATTTTTTTAGTGCTTTATTGCATTTTTATTTTACGATTCAGGACAGACGTTCTGTAACTGGGGAACCTGTTTGACAAAAAAAAAAAAAAAAAAAAATTACGATTTAAATTCTCCGAGAACATTTTCTTATAAGCGGCAAAAACGAATTTCTCGAAAATTTCGAGCAATTCGTCTTTTATATTTCGAGTCGAAATATAAAATTAAATAAGCGGGGGTGAGATGGGGTAAAAGATGTAAAAAAACAAAAAAAAATTTACGAAGATTTTATAAGAAGAAAGGTTTCACTTAAAAAAAAAAAAAAAAAAAAAATTAATTTCTGAATAAGTCCTGAAATTTCATTTATCCGAATTTTGCAAGAAATTCCAAATTAATAGTTTACATCACAAGAAAAAATGCTCAAATTTCCTGTACAAATTTATGATTCTGGTAAAAAAAAAAAAATTCAACATTTAAAAATTTTAGATTTCTAACATTTCTAGATTTCTGGAAAGGACAAAGAATTCTTTTGTAGTGGATTTAAGAATTAAGAATTAAAAGCAACTTTTTTTTTCACTTTTGCAAAAATTCACAATGACGTGTGAAATCCTGGTTTTGTCAAATAGAAAAAGGATTGACTATGTGCTTAAAGAAAAAGTCGAAACTGGAATTTGCAAGTAGATGTTAAATTGATTTTCTGACCAATGGAAGTGATTTGCAAGACTTAGCGATCCAGTTAGAAAATAAACTAAATGGCTATAAAGGCTTCGGTCAGTGTCAGGCCAGTGAGTCAGATTCGAGCAGCGAGACGATGCACTAAAATGTAAGGGGAGAAACTTCAAGTCGACCCGGACGTAAGGTCGCGTCGGACACTCGTTCTCTTTTTCCTTTTTTCTCGTATTCTGATTCATTTTACTTCTTCTCCGTTCTCAACAATCCTACTCAATGATAACATACATATTCACAGACTACTACGAACTCTACCCTTAACTTCTTAATAATATTTCTAAATAACATTAACTTCTATGAATTCTTGTTATTCTTTTCCATCAATAAATTCCTATTTTAACATGCAAAATGTATATTTTTATTCTTCCACTATTCCACTAATTCACGCATTCCAACCAACTGATAACCTTCTGATGATGATAACGAATAAATATTAAGTTGTAGGGAGTTCGGTTATGTATGACACAAGGCCGAATTAATAAAACATTAACCATCTCTCTACTATCATCTTTCCTTTTGAGATTTTAATAAAAATTTGTTTTTTATTATGCCTCTTTCATCATGTATCTTCTTTTTCTGCGATTTTTGGAGGTACTTAGAAACAAGGTACTTAAAAACAAGGTACTTAAAAACAAGGTACTTAGAAACAAGGTACTTAGAAAACGCTTCACAAACCAAAATAAACTATATTTTATTAAAAAATTGTCTTTCAATTTTACGGAAACTGAAATTTTTTTCATATGGTACTATTAGTCATGACAATTGTAACCATTTTAGAAACTGACAAGAAGAGAGATTGGATTGGAAATTTTAATCGATTAGTTTCTCTCTTTTAGAGGGACGCGAGTAAGAATTTTCACACTAAAAAATTAGTTAATAATAGTGCATCATTTTCATAGAATGAATGGCACAAATGATTATCTGTGGGCCACCCACTCCCCTCTGGCGACGAGCTTGATTTTCCACAAAACTTTTTTACCATCAAATTTTGGACTGTTCCTCTTCATTTAAAATTGCCAATTTAATATCTGATGCATTTGTTACTTTGATAATTTCGTTTCTTTAAGAAAAGAAAAGAAAAGAAAAGAAAAGAAAAGAAAAGAAAAAAAAGAGAAAAAATAAAAAATGAAGCACTTATATTAAGTTAAGTAAGTACTATTAGTTGTGCTAACGCAAAATTACCTTCAGCGAGTAGCAGTATTTTTTGCCACTACATCCAATTCCGAGAATAAACTCGTTTTTACATCACTTATGTGATGGGAAAGTGTGGAGTTTTAGAGAATAAATAAAATTACTGTGATAAAATATTTTATTTTCATACTAAAAAAAAAAAAAAAAATAATAATAATAGTAGTAGTAGTAGTAGTAGTAGTAGTAGTAATAATAATAATAATAATAATAAAAAAAAAAAAAAAAAAGACCCACAGAGAGCACGTGTTAGAAGAAGCTCCCGTCTTATGTAACAGCCAAAAATAAGGGTGTGGCGTGCCTGGTGTTGTTGGAAGGTGTTTCCCTCCCTCGTTTTTTGGCTTCTGAACCTTAGTCACAAGAAAAGAAGATCTGAAAGGAATAAGGAAATTCTTCGCAACAGCTGAGAAACTGTTTAATTATCCAGACCAGACCTAAGGCTTTCATTATGTCAAAAAAATCACAGTATCAGACAGAAGGGTAAGTTCGTTTAAGTGTAACAAGTGACAATTTCTCTTCACATTCATTTAAAAATATTAAAAAGTCTTGGTACAAATTATTTAATCTAATGATGATTGAACTCACTTTAGTTTTTTTTGTAGTCCAGTTTGCTGACCGTTAAGCCACGTTAAGGGGGGGGGGGAAACTAAACAAAAACACAAACAAGATCCAGCTGCAAGATTTTTATTTTTTTTCTCAACTTGATTACATCATTCGAAATTTAAAAAAAGACAAACTCTTCTTTATATAAACGGAAAGCCTGCCATATTTAACTGGGAGAATTAATTAGTCACTAATTAACATAAGTAAGACACTAAGTAAGACACTAATTATTAGTGTCTTACTTAACTTAATTATTAAAACTTTTTTTTGTTTGACGTTCTTTTTTGTAAGCCCCCTACCATCTCAAAATAAGTAATAAACTAAAAAAGGAATATTACCAACGCATAAAAAATAAAATTACTCAAATTATATGAGAAAAAAAAAAATCTGTTACGATTGCAAAAAAAAAAAGAAAAGAAAAAAAAGACAGTTAATTTATGAAAATAAAAATAAATCTCTGTATCTGCAAGATATGATAATGATAAATAATATTATAAAAAGATAATTTATTGTTTAGCTTGTTTTAATGTTTAATTATGTTTTTATTTTATTATTACGTGTTTAAAGTTTAAAATGTTAGTATTCGAAGACGAGAGAACGGAAGAAAAAAATTAAAGACTAACCTAATTTTTAGCCAAACCTATTTTTAAAACAAAATACTGCTGACATTTATTTTTTCTGATTGAATGAATTAAAATTTTCAATATGTTATTTGATTTGCTGTTTTAGTGGTTTAAAAACGTAACTTAGATGTGTTACAAACGAGGTCGCAAGTATGGCGAACCCAGTGAGGATCGAACTCACTACTCAGTAGTAATTATTGATTGATAACGCGACAAGCTTCATTCATCATTCATCTCTCTCTTCTATTCATTTGTTTTTAAGTTTTCGTGTATTTTTAGCAATGCAATTATCTTTTTAATTTTTTTAAGGTAAATAAATAGAGAAAATAAACGTCAATTCCGATAATTTATTTTATTTTATTTTATTTCGCACAACAAAGAAAAAATGTAGACAACTGATTTCATTATGATTCTTCCTTTCAAAGGAAATAGTGAAATTAAATATTTAAAAATATGCACTGCTGAGTAGTAGAGAGAGTAAGTGAGTTCGATCCTCACTTAGAATAGAGATATACCGATTTGTTGCTTTATGACGAGCAACTTAACTAACTTTGTATTTTTACACTTTAAGCAATGGCAAACGACGCGTGTAAAAGAACGATAAAAACGGGTATAAAAAACATTTTTCTTCTTTTTTTTTACTTGTGAGATTTTTTTGTTTAATGAAGAAATCTACGTCAGCCGTCGTGAAAGAATGAAATCAGTGTGATGTCTTTTACTTTTTTAAACAAAAAAATGAAAAGGAAAAAAAAATGTCAAAATTGCAATCAACTTTGAAATTCAAATAAAAAAAGGGTAATTTTTTGTTTTGTTCCCCGAAGGCCTTTAATCCGTCAAAACTTTCTAAAACATCCTTAATTCCGTGCAAATGTACATGCTGAACTCAAATCGATAATTGTTTATTGAAGAACTCTACCATTCTTTGATGGTATCGACCATCATGTCACCTCTTACTACCGTTGTCATCTCTGATTCACCGTTGAATGATTGAAGCGTAGGTTTCTTTTTTCCGGTCGATTTTCTCCAATTGAGCAATTACTCTGCGAATTGTTCGGTTTTTGGAACTCATTTTGCGCGTAGGGATCGAAAAAAGGGCGAAAAAACGTAAAACTACGCAGTTAATAACTGTTTTGAACCGTAGTTCTTCTTCTTCTATGTGCCCTGTCCCTTCAGGACGTAGGCGATCATGGCTCTCCACGTCTCCCTATCCCTTGTGGCTCTTAGTATGTTTTCTCCTGTTGCTCCTGGCAACCCCTGTTCAGTCATCCAAAAAAGAGACTTACAGCACCTGGTATTCCCAATCTAAGTATTGACCAGGCTCAATGTTGCTTAACTTCGGAGATCGGACGAGAACCGGTGTATTCAACGTGATATGGCCGTAAGCAAACTGTAGTTAGGGGGTGAGATAAACAGCGACAAGAAGTTCCATATGCTCGATAAAATGAAAAAAAGGTATGTATCTTCAATAAACAATTACCGAGTTGAGTTCAGCATATATATATTTCTTTTTTAAACATTTCACCCCGAGCAAGGTAGAAATGCCCCTGATGAGCGGGGGGAGCTACATAACTGTAAAAAAGATTAATTAGAAAAGAGTGAGGAGTACAAACTAGTAAGAAAGGAGCAATAGAAAGCTGAGAATGCAGGTGCGATGACAGATACATAGGTGGAGAGAAAGGGAAGGATATACGGGGGTGGGGGAGAGAGCTAGAGTCCAGTGGTTAATAGATGAGTATTGACATTGCATTTAAATTTCTGGAGGTTGTAGCCGTCAGGAAAGCAAGAATATGGGAGCGTGTTCCACAGGCGGGAAGTGTGAGAGAAGAAGCTGCAGGAGGAGAATTGTCGTCTGCATTTGGCTAACCTGACTGTGAATGGGTGGGACCCAGTTGCCAGTCTGGTTGCACGAGTAAACACCTGTTGAGGAGGCACCAGTGACTTAAGTTCGTCCGAGCAGAAGCCATGAGAGTATTTATAGAACAGACAAAGGGAGGCCACATTTCGACGGTGGGGAAGTGGCTGCAGTCGAGTCGCCAGATCAGTACCTATCACATTACACTCTCCTTTGGAGCCTGTCGAGAACACTGAGGGGAAAGGAAGGGGCGCCTGACCATAAATGGCAGCAGTACTCCATGCACGGACGGATGGTTGACTTGTATATATGCAGGATGGATTCAGGCAGAAAAAACATCCTGGATCGACATAGTGATCGACATTAGCTATGGATTCAATATAGCGGTTCCATTTGAGATCTGAGGAGAGGGTAAGGCCAAGAAGGTGTAGTGTGTTGCTCTCAGGGAGAATTGCTTGGTCCATGCTTATGGGAGGCAGGAGAGGTTGCCTGTGATTGTTGACAGACAACAGCTTGGTCTTACATGGAAATAGGGATGTTTTTTAAAGATTTGAAGGAGTAAAGGCCTTCGGGGAACAAAACCAAAAATTTACCTAAACAAAATAAGTACCACCAAAAATGATGCATTTTAAATTTTTTCTGAAATAAAAAGCAAACATCACAATCCTCATTTTTTTTTTTTTTTTTTTTGCCAAAAATCAGCGAAAATTCCAATTGAAACGAAATTTTTAGTACCAAATGACTTGTACAGGGTGCAATGGGTTAGTTGTCCCCATTAATCTTTATTTTTTTGCACATTGCAAGTTGTTTCTGATTTTGTCGATTGCCCAGTAATAGGGGGTCAGTTGAGTGCCGTCTGTGAGAAAAAGGCATTCCACTGCCACTATTGCGCAGGGGGTTATATAGGGGAAAGTGATGAGAAAGAGTGGTTAGTTATAGGAAATGTCGGAAGGCGGGTGATAGACAGATGAGGATACCGGTGATGGGGGTTGGGTAGATGGGAAGAGTGTTTGAGAGAATGGATGCAAGTTAGTGTGATAAGAGGTGTCTATTGACCTTACATTTAAACTCCTGGAGATTGTAGCTGTCAGAGAAGCAAGTATATGGAAGGGAATTCCACAGATGGGAAGTGTGAGAAAAGAAGCTGTTAGAGTAGAAATTGCAGTTACACTTTATCTGTTTAACTGTAAAAGAGTGGGACCTAGTTACTAATCTAGTAACTTGTGCAAATTCATACCTAGGGGGCACCAGTGATCTAATACCAAGGGATCGTAATTTACTTTAAAAAATTGCAAATGTATCTCTTTTAAACCACGTCTGTTTGCAAACTTTATTTAATTGGGTTTTAAGACCTACAGTCATGAGTATATATCTTTACAAGTTTGAAAACCAAATCTTATACAATAATCTTTTTCATAAACCGTCTGGCTTCTTTTTAGTGTATTTTTTTTAATATCACTTTTATCCTTACATATACAAAGTTTCACACATCAAATTTTATTCAAGCCATTTTTTTACTGTCTGGCTTCATTATGGATTTTTAAAAAAAATTTAAATGTGTTTTGAAGTGTGATTTCTTTCATATTTTTTTAGTCCAGCTGTAGTCATTTATCTTTCACACCAAGAGTTGCACTGTCTTTACTGCTTGGACAATTATATAGTCTATACCTCAGCTGTGCTAATTAAGCAATCATTTACATATCACCACAGTTAGAAATTTTTTTCTGTTAATAAATGTTTCTTTTAAAACACTCCCCTAAAATGAAAGTGTAATAAACACACTTACTGTATATATTTGTGAACAAACTGACTTTATGTATAGTGCAAAACCTGAAGATTTTTGCATGAATTTTAATACGTCCAGAAAAATTTGCCTGTGTATATTACAACCAGTCACTGAAAATGATGTTAACCTTTTTTTTTTTATAATCATATCACCCCAAGCAAGGCACTGGTGAGCATGGTTTACATAAGAGGAAAGTTATGAGAAAGAGTAACAGGTTATAAAGGGTATCAGGAAGTGGGTAAGAGAAGGATGAGAATACTGATGAGTGGAGTGGACGGAGAAAGGAGCATGAGAGAGAGGATGCGGGTTAGTGAGATAGGAGATGACTATTGATTTTACATTTAAATTCTTGGACATTGTAGCTGTCGGGGAAGCAAGTAAACAGAAGGGAATTCTACAGGCAGGAAGTGTGAGAAAAGAAGCTGATGGAGTAGAAGTTGCATTTATATTTTATTGGTTTCACAGTAAAAGAGTGGGACCTAGTTGCAAATCTTGTGGCTCAAATAAATTCATATATAGGGGGAACCAGTGAGCTAAGTTCATCAGAGCAGAGGCCGTGATAGTATATGTAGAAGAGATACAGAGAAGCCACATTGCACTGGTAAGAAAGTGACATCTTCAAAAAATTAACTTTGTATATTGCAACATGCCCTCCCCCATATTTTAATGTAAAAAAAAAACAAAACCCTGACCATTAAGACTTGCACTCTACTTGAATATATATGATAGTCTATAGTAATATTTTTTTAATTTACACTATATACAGTGTTTGAACTATTGTTGTCATCTTTATTGCCATGTTTATGACGTTTCAGCTGTTGTATGCACCGGCCTTCTTCAGGTGCTGGAGTATATCATTCTCATTCCATGTGCGATGCTACTTCTGGTAGCCAAGTAGTTATCTCCTTTTAACTTAACTCTAAGTTATTTGTTCACCACTGCTGTAGCCTGGTATTGAACTCACAACTGTATGGATCAAGTCACTGGAACCAACCAACACCTATATATCCACTGGGTCATGTATCCTTGAGGACATCTGTGATTTATAAATCTAATGTTTCGGTAACTAATTTTACCAGAGCTCATATTGCAATATTTTGATGCTAATGATTTTCTCTAGCACTTTGTATTATTGGTTCCCATACTGTATTCATTTCTATGCTTGGTTGACTTAGGAGATTTTTGTGACCTAGAATATACACCAATATTTTATTTATATTTTATATTTTTTATTTACCCATTATTTATCTTTTATATAATTTAATATTTCCTTTTTATTTATATAAATTTTTATAAAAGAGAAATGAGTCCAGTGTTTTTATTATTTATAAAAATTAATAAAATAAAATGCAGTCATTTTGCTATTTTGTTATGTTTGTCGAAAGAAACTTTAGAAGTGATCTGAAAATGAATACATTTCCCCACTACAATTATAGATGTCAGTACATATAAGTATATGAGTACATATAATGATTTTACATAAAATTGAAAATAATATAAGTCATTACTTATAAAAGAAATTGGTTTTTCAGGACTACTACTTCCATTAAATATTTTTAAAAGAAAAAGTTACCTAAAAAGCTCCTTTATGGGAGTATATTTGTGAATATGTTTTTTAATCATTTCACACCAAGCAAGGCATTTTACTGCCACTGTTGTGCAGGGGGTTACATAGGGGAAAGTGATGAGAAAGAGTGTTAGTTATAGGGGATGTCAGGAGGAGGATAATAGACAGATGGGAATTTTGGTGTAATGGGGGTGGAGTGGATGGAGAAAAGAGTTTGAGAGAATGGATGCGAGTTAGTGAGATAAGAGATGACTTTTGACCTTACATTTAAATTCCTGGAGATTGTAGCTGTCAGGGAAGCAAGTATATGGAAGGGAATTTCGCAGGTGGGAAGTGCAAGAAAAGAAGCTGTTAGAGTAGAAATTGCGTTTACATTTTATTGGTTTCACTGTAAAAGGGTGGTACCTAGTTGCTAGTCTAGTAGCTTGTCTAAATTTATACCTAGGGGGCACCAGTGAGAAATGAGGTATTGTAATTATTTCCACTATTTACATTGTTTGGACTGTTGTCCTCATCTTTGTTGCCATATTCGTGACATTTCGGCTGTTGTACACTTCAACCATCTTCAGGTGATTGAAATTTCAAACTGAACTCTTTATTTTGCTCACTGGAATAGATTGTTCTAGTTCCATAATTTCTCAAGAACACATGGCCCAGTGGATAAAAAAATGTTGGTTCGATTCAGCTACTTTACCCAAAGAGTTTTGAGTTCAATACCTGGCCACAGCAGAGGTAAACAAAAAACTTATAGTTGAGTTAAAGGGAGATAACTGATGCAGAGCCATTTTGTAAGAGGCATGACTCATGGAACTAGAACAATCTACCCTGGTGAGTGAAACAGAGTTCATTTGAAGCAGAGGCTGTGAAAGTATTTGTAGAAAAGGCACAGTAGGAAAAAATTTCAAGATCTGTTTGCTACCGTAATCAAAGAAAATTACCCATTTTAATTCTTTATTTTGTATGCATGCCAAGGTGGAAGTATTATTCTGTATTTTTACTGCCAGCATCTGTCTCTCACAGGCTTTGCTATGGGATTGTCTAGCATTATTAAGTAGGGATTAAGTTACAGCTTGTTCTGGTTTCCCAACTGCCAGCAGCTCTGCTGGTTCATCATATGAGTCAGTCAGTTAAGTGCCATACATGATACACGCTTGGGCGATCATGTCTCAAAAGAGACATGACTGACTGGACAGAAGATTATCCTGCAGTAGGTTGCCATTACTTTCTGCAGTAGTCTGGTTGCCACCCAAGGCTATAGAACCCAACCTATCCTGTTATTTAACCCATAACTGGAGGGAAGAGATGGATTAATACCTTTCCCAATGGTATTTGTGCATAAGTGAATGCAAGGAATTCAACTGGAATTTGAACTCAGATCATCGATTTCTTATCCTAAGCTGATATCCACTGCACCACAATGCACATCCCATCATAGACTGAGTTCAAAACACTGGGAGGGTTAGGGTTGAATAAAATAGTAAATCTGGAAAATTCTTTCAAGGTCACTAAGAAAAAAAATAATGAATAAATAAAATTAATGAGATTCAGCCTTAATTACAAAATAAAATTCTTTTTCTTCTATGTCCTGTGTCCATTCAGGAAGTAGGTGATCATGGCTCTCCACATCTTCCTATTCTTTGTAGCTCTTAGTAAGGTTTGTCTTTTCATTATACTTCCCAAATTGTTCTGCTAACCATTTACACAAACTCATTAGGTCACTCGTTGTTTTCTTCTGTTGCACTTGCCTTCAGTAGGTCTTGTGATTGTCAAATTCTTTTAGTGTCTTCTTTCCTCATTATGTGTCTTAGAAATTTCAACTGTCTCTTTCTGATTCAAAGTACAAGTATGTTTTTGTTTATATTTTTGAAATGAGGTATTGTAATTATTTCCACTATTTACATTGTTTGGACTGTTGTCCTCATCTTTGTTGCCATATTCATGACATTTCGACTGTTGTACACTTCGACCTTCTTCAGGTGATTGAAATTTCAAACTGAACTCTTTATTTTACTCACTGGAATAGATTGTTCTAGTTCCATAATTTCTCAAGAGCACAAGGCTCAGTGGATAAAAAAATGTTGGTTCGATTCAGCTACTTTACCCAACAAGTTTTGAGTTCAATACCTGGCCACAGCAGAGGTGAACAAAAAACTTATAGTTGAGTTAAAGGGAGATAACTGATGCAGAGCCATTTTGAAGAGGCATGACTCATGGAACTAGAACAATCTACCCTGGTGAGTGAAACAAAGAGTTCAGTTCAAAATTCCAACCACTTTAAGAAGGCTGGAACATACAATGGTCGAAAAGTTGTGAATATGGCAACAAAGATGAGGACAATAGTTCAAACAATGTCAATAGTGTAAATAATTACAATACCTTATTTTCAAATCATAGACAAATATTTATGTAATGCATATATACACACTACTGGTCATAATTATTAGGCCACACCAGTGTTTTAAAAAATTATGTATTTCATACGATTTTTTTTAGTATTTATAGCCAAGTGAATAATTATAAATAAAAATAGAATGGTTCTTTTGTTAATACTACACAATAACATGTGCATCAAATGAATTTATAAATATTTAATAATTGCCTATATTGCAGGTTCATCAATGAAAGAATGAAGAAAATTTAAGGTGATTTGGACGAATTCATCTTTGCTTCCTTGTTTTGTAAAATTTTTCAAAGTAATAATAACAAAAGAACCATTCTATTTTCATTTAGAATTATCCACCAAAAATAGTATGAAATACATCATTTCTTTTAAAAAACTGGGGTGGCCTAATAATTATGGCCGATTATTTATTTATTTATTTATATATATATATATATATATATATATATATATATATATATATATATAAAGAAAGAGAGATAAATGTAATAAATAAAATGTTTTAATGGGAGCATCTTGGACTGCAAGAATATGAACAGTTTAAGTGTGTCTTGTGTACTTTTGTTTTTATAAGGACCTGAAAATAGGCAAAATAAAAAAAGACGCTTTTACTATGCATTTTTGTTATTGCCGCTGTTGGAATATTTGTATTCAGTAACCAAATAGTTAGCAATACTGTTGGTTAAAATTTATAAAATCTTTTTTTAAAACAATAGGATTCTCAATTTCATTATCTGTTATTGTTGTTTCCAGTATTGATTGGAGGGGGAGTTCCTTTCTAACCTTATATTTGAAAATTTTTGGAGAAATTGGACTTAAGAAGTCCATGAAGTGTTATAGCTCTTTGTAGTATTGATGGGTATTTCTTTTTTTTATAAGGACCTGAAAATAGAAAAAATACAAAAAAGAGGCTTTTACTATCCATTTTTGTTATTGCTGCTGTTGGAATATTTGTATTCAGTAACCAAATAGTTAGCAATACTGTTGGTTAAAATTTATAAAATCTTTTTTTAAAACAATAGGATTCTCAATTCCATTTTCTGTTATTGTTGTTTCTAGCATTGATTGTGGTGGGGAGTTCCTTTCTAACTTTTTATTTTAAAACTTTTGGAGAAATTAGACTTAAACAACCTAAGGTACACAGATGATACAGTGCTGATAGCAGATACAGAAAGGAAACTACAAGACCTCATACAGAAGGTAGCTGAAGAGAGTGACAAGAAAGGACTACAAATAAACTGCAAGAAAACTGAATGCATGGTCATCAGCAAAAAAGGGCAGCCCAAAATGCTAAATACAGGTGGTGGATACTAAAATCGAGCAGGTAAAAAAATTTAAATAGCTGGGAAGTATTCTAACAGAAGATGGAAAGTGCAACACAGAGATCCAAAGGGGAATTGGCATAGTGAAGGAAGTTTTCCAGAAGTTGAGTAAAGTATTAAGAAACTGGAAAATTTTCGCTAGAAACAAAGAAGAGAGTACTGGATTGCTATGTGATGTCAGTTCTTCAGTATGGGAGTAAATGCTGGACAATATCATCAAAGAAAGGACAGGGCAGATAGAAGAAGAAGAAGACTTAAGATTTCAATTAAGTGTTATAGCTCTTTGTAGTATTAATGGGTATTTCCTTCCAAATCTTTTGTTATTGCTGCTGTTGGAAGTTTTCAGGTTATGTGCTTTTTGCTATTTGGCAAAGTTCTTTGTGTTTTTGTAGCACTAGTCTACAGGGTCAGGTGACAGATTTTCTTTGAAACCAAAAGGATTCATATTTGTAAATGTTGCAAAAAAATATTTGGTTTATGATTAACCACATTTATTAATGAAGTAACTATGACAAAAAACTGATTATTTTTGCTCCATTAAAAACACAATTAAATGAGCAACCAAAATTCCATGAAGGATTTGGGATTGTCCCCAGTTAGTAAACAAAAATACCAGCTGAGATAAAAAAACAAAAAACAAAACAAAAGTTCTGAGGGATTAAAGCTACAAAACTTTTTTTTTTTTATTAGGAAGGTCATGGAGAATGTGTATAATAAACTATTTTTTTTTTTTTTTTTTTTTTTGCCATTTTTTTATTAGGAAGGTCATGGAGAATGTGTATAATAAACTAATATTTTTTTGCCATTTTTTTTATTAGGAAGGTCATGGAGAATGTGTATAATAAACTAATATATTTTTTGCCATTTTTTTTTATTAGGTAGGTCATGGAAAATGTGTATAATAAACTAATATTTCAAGTCAAAGATTAGTGTAGATATCCAACCTAAATAAACTATATATCTCTAAGAAACTGATAGCAGCTGTGTAATGACAAAAGTACACTGGTGTAGGCTTTATGAAAGCTTTATTCAGTTGAGAATACAAGATTTGCCTATAGAATCCTTTTAGAGTCTCAGTAAACAGAAATACCTTTCTCAAAGAGGAGAGTGACAAAACAAGGGGAGACCACTTCTGATTATTCTTCACAAACGTTTCTTTTAAATTACAGAAAGAAAACATGGGTCATTTGGCAATCACAGGTGATCCTCTCAGAAAAATCAGGGAAAATTCCTTGATCAAGTTTATTGATAAATTCCAAATATTAGATCACTTTTTTCTTTTTTTTTAATGTAGGAAAGAAGGGATTTTTTTAATAACCATTTCACCCCAAGCAAGGCATGACCACTATCACACTTAATTAATTTGAAGGGGTGTATCAATCTCTCTAGAAATATTTGCTAAGGACATCTCCTCCCCATATTTATAGACAAAACCTAGAGGTAGATACTGGGATTTCTTTCGAACCAATAAAAATTGACCCATTTTTGGTCTTTTTTATTGTATTTTTATTCTTTCTTTTATTTTTGTTTTTTAATAATTTTACTATTACAGGACTGCCACTTGTGCACATGGGATTTACAGTGGGAGAAAAAACAAGTTATAGGGAATGTCGAAGAAAAGAGAAAGATGGGAATCAAGTAGATAAAAGATGGCAATTGATGTTGCATTTAAACTTTTGGAGATTGTAGCTATCAGGGAAGTAAGCCAATGGAAGAGAGTTTCACAAATGGGAAGTGTGAGAAAAGAAACTGTTAGAGTAGAAAAGGTGGTTATATTTAACTAATTTGAGGGTAAAAGAGTGGGACCTTTATGCCAATCCAGTATCATGTGTAAATAGATGTGAAGACACCAGGAACAGAAGCTCATCAGAGCAGTTGCCATGGATATACTTGCAGGAAAGACAAGATCAGTATCTTTTATAACTTTAAAATCAGAGTATCTTGGTCTACAAAAAAATAAACAGCTTAAGTGTGTTTCATGTACTTTTATAAGCACCTGAAAGTGGCCAAAATAAAATAGACGCTGTCCACTTCTCATTTACAAAGTATGTTAGACATGGCATTCAAATTAGTTTTCCAGTCATTTATGATCTAATACAGGGGTTTTCAAACTTTTTGATTTACGGACCCCTTTATTAAAAATTTATCCATGGGTGACATTTGCACCCTGAGAAAAAAAGTAAATCTGAACATCAAGCTCGTGCATGTGTAAAATCATTTTTTGTATAAATAACATTGACATGTAATGGGCAATAGTGCAAGCTTTTGTCGTTTGATAACATTAATAAGTAAAAATAAATATCCAGACATTGAAAATTTATACTTTGAATTTCAAGTGATGAGTCAATCCATGGACCCCCTATCTTATCATTGCAAACCCCTGTGGTCCACAGACCACAGTTTGAAAAGCCCTAATCTATTCAGTAACCTTATTCGTTTCTCTTATAGGATTGTCAGAATTACTTTTTGAAAATTGCTCAAGTTTTTTTAACATTCTTAAGGGCAGCCCAAAATGCCAAATACAGGTCGGGAATACCAGAATCAAGCAGGTACAAAAATTTAAATACCTGGGAAGCGTTATAACAGAAGATGGAAAGTGCGACACAGAGATCCGAAGGCGAATTGGCTTGGCAAAGGAAGCATTCCAGAAGTTGAGTAAGGTATTAAGAAACAGGACAATTTCACTAGAAACTAGAAAGAGAGTAATGGATTGCTACATGCTGTCCATCCTTCAATATGGCAGTGAATGCTGGACAATACCATCAAAGATGAAGGAAAAACTTGAAGCAAAAAGCTGAAGTTCCTGGGACATGCAATGAGGAAGGAGGTCTTGGAGAATTTGATACTAACAGGCTAGATAGAGAGAAAAAGAGACAGGGGAAGGTAATGGATAACATATTTGTAGGACCTAATTAATTTTCTTCCAAATTCCAAGTAAGGAAACAAATTTTTATTCAACATGGGTTTGTTGATTATCATGTGGGAAGCATTTTTTTTTTTTTTTGTAATAAATGAGGAGTTTAGTGTATGTGGAGGGAGGGGGAGAGAGAAAGAGAGAATGAGAGAGAGAATGATATATATATATATATATATATATATATATATATATATATATATATATATATCTAGAGAGAGAGAGAGAGAGAGAGTTTTTGGCTTAGCTTTAACTTTCTTCCAAAAAGTCTAAATCAGGGGCTGGCAAGCTATGACACACATGCCATGTGCGGCATGCCATGCAATTTCCAATGGCATGCAAATTGTTTATAACTCAAAGTAACAAAGTATATTGCTGATATTGGGCAATTGACTAAGACCGGGCAAGAGTAAGGCTCTCATTAATGATAAACACTTTAAAAAAATTTTAAAAACAGTTTATTTCTATTAATGTGGTTTATATATTATTGCATATATTACTATATAAAATATATTGTAGAACAAGTATATTGACCTTGACTTGTTTAAAAATATATATGCTGTTGGCACACTTAATGATTTTAAAACACTAAGTCGGTATATAGTTAGCAAAAGGTTTCCGACACCTGGTTTAAATCCTATGGGCCAAGCAGAGAAACAAATTTAATTACAATATTGGATTGTTGATGATCATATCAGAAATCTTTGTCATAAATAAGTAGTTTAGTGTGGGTGTGTGAGTGGGTGTGTGTGTGCTGAAGAGAGTGAGAGGAAAAGAAAGAGAAAGAAAGTAATTTTTGTTTTACCTTTTTTCCAAATTATTTAGATGCCATGGACCCAAGTGAGGAAGCAAATTTATAGACAACAGTGGGTTGTTGATGATCATGTCAGGAGTTTTTTGTAATAAATGAGAAGTTTAATGTGTGTGGGGGAGAGAGAAAGAGGAAAATAGAGAGGAAGTATTTTTGGTTTCATTTTATCTTTCTTCCAAAGATGCTATGGGCCATTAACATTTTTTTTTCACATGGTCTACAAAATTTTCAATTGAACAAAGAAACTAAATCAAAGCCATTAAAATCAGGGTCCTACAAGGTTATTTTAATTTTAAATACATCAAGTTAAAATAGGGAAAATGCCTCACAGTTTATTCACTTTTTTCAATACTCAGTTGTTTCTGGTCTTGGGCATGATGGTAAACTGCATTTGGCAGCAAGGCCTCTGATTGGGAGGTTGTGAGGAGCATGGAATCATCTCTTAATTGCTGTTGTTCCCAGGTCCACCCTGACCTGGAGTGTTAGCACCTGTTAGGGTCCCAGCTATTGGTAAATAGTTAACTCCCAAACTGAGGTCAAAACACTATGAAAATATAAAAATACAATTTTATAGAAATATGTACATGAAAATAGACTTTTATGGAAAAATATACATTTTTGAAGGAAAAATATTACCAACAATACATTATTGAAGAAAAAAAATATTACCATGACACATTTTTGAAGGAAAAAAAATTATTCGCAGCAAAACATTTTTGAGTGCAAAACTAGAAGACATTTTCAGTTTTCTAAAATAAAAAAGAATAAAAACAAAAAAAATTTAATTAAAATCTGACTAAATCAACCTTTTCACTATAACTGAACATTAAAAAACATACCTTAAAACCCCACCTTTTTTGGTATTAAATAACCCACAGAGGTTGATATGCTGTTAAACAAAACTCAAAACTCAATTGTTTCTCGTTAATTTTTATATTCTAAGTCATCTAGATTATCCTTATATTCCATTGATGATTAAGTGTGTTATTGTCACCATGGTAAACTGTACGAGATCGATTGGTTAGTGACTTGTCCCATTGTTGTTGTCAATAGATTAGGACACTGTGACACAAAGTGGCAGATTATTGATTACAATATATTTCAAATATAAAGCAAAATTTGTTTGGAATGAACAGCTGGGATTCATGTTCTTACTAGTTTTGAACCTGACTGATTTTGTATCTATTTGTACATCTGTGTTTATTTGTTAACCTTTGACGGTATTAGCTTAAGTGTGGAAAGTTTCAGTAAGTGATTGTCTTACTATTTGCTATTTCTCTGTGGATGTTGTAAGCAGTAATTGGAAGGACTTAAAAAAAAAACAAACAAAAAAAACAATGAGGTTAGTATTGAAGTTTAATCACTTTTTGAATATTTTTCTTACCTTTTTAACCAAACTATAATGTATACAGGTTGTCCATGTAGTTTCTTTACAATTTAAAAAGAAAATTATTATAAAAGTAAGTGAAAAGACAAATATGTGGAAATTGTTTCAAAATGAGAAGTAGATATTGAATTTTTTTTATTTTTTTAACTAATTTAATTCACCTCTATCTGGGCACCATTTTGTCGCCTCGCCATGGTGTAATGGTTAGCAATCTTGTCTTGCTAGAATCTATGCAACTGAGTAGAGAGTTCAATCCTTATGGATATCCCATACTTTAGGCCTTGAGCCACATCTAAGTGGCACTTACGGTCATATCATGTTGAATACACTGGTTCTCGCTCAATCACTGAAGTTAAGCAACGTTGAGCCTGGTCAATACTTAGATGGGTGATCGCTTGGGAATACCAGGTGCTGTAAGCGTTTATTGACGGATGTGCATTGTGGTGCAGTGGATGTTGGCTTGGAAAGAGAAATCGGGGAGCCAATTTTGAATTCCATTTGAATGCTCTGCATTCACTTACATGCGAGTACCCTTGGGAAAGGTATTAATCTGTTCCTTCCCTCCAGTTATGGGTTAAATAACAGGGTAGGACTTGGGACTCTGCCCTTAAACAAATCCCATTGAAACTTTTTCGGGGAGAAAGCTGGCTTAACCCACCTAGGGTGCATGTGACACACACACACACATACACACACACTTAGAGCATCAACTATCTGGACACCATTCAGTTGTACAAATAACATCAAGATGGTACTCAATTTCTTACACGATCGATGTTTTCCCTGGATGTTCTTCATCATCTGCTCCTCTCTTTATCCAACAATGTCCCAGTCTCTATAAATTTCTTGAATTGATGAACATGACTGATCTCTTTTGTACTTATTTCTGTAGTTTTGCTAAGTCTGTGTATTCAATTTCGTTTAAATAAACCTTGGGGAGTAGCCATTTTTTAGGGGTTCATTTAACAGTACCTCTTTCATCAACAGGGTACCTGAAATACACAAATTCAGTATGAACAAAAAATTTTATAACTTCTTAGTATTTATAACAAATGTGATTAAGATACCTTATCGATTTCCTTTGTAACATATTTTTTAATTTGTAAAGAGACTTTATGGACACCCTGTGTTTGTGTGTGTATATATATATATATATATATATATATATATATATATATACAGTACACTATATCTGAAAATGATCCAACACTGTCTGCGGTTTCACACAATGGAAGCCAGGCCCTGACGATCCGTTGTGTGAAACTGCGGTCGGTGTTGGCTCATTTTCAGATTTAGTGTACTGTATTTTTTGCTCTACTTTCGTACTTTTGTATAGAGCACTTTACTGTTAAGGTTTTTGTCTTGGGGTTTTTTTTCTTTCAAACAAGCACTTGACGTATTGTTCTTGTGCTTGGTTTGTTTCTTTTTTCTTCCCCTTTATTTAATCTATGAGGTAGTCCTCGTTGGGTTATTTAACGATTTAAGTTACTGATAGCTTAGCATTGGTTTTTCAGGCTTTAGTTGATAATAATTAGTGCTGCTTTATTGTAATTACATATATATATTATATATATATATATATATATAGTATATTTTGGTAGCAATTTCTCTTTTATGAAGGTTTAATTAAAAATGATAGGCAAGATGTGATGATTAAGTTTTTTATGTAATTTTTCATGTGGTCTTATGATTTTTTTTCTTTTGAGGACATACATTATATAAAAATTGTTCAAACACTACAAAACTGACTCAAAGACTCACGCATGCTACATCTCTCAATGGAGCTCACTTTGATTTCACACATGGGACCTACCAAACCCTATCTGGACCATACACTATCGGTCATAATTATTAGGCCACTTCAGTCTTTTAAAAAATGATGTATTTCATACTATTTTTTAGTATTTATTGCCAAGTGAATAATTGTAAATGAAAATAGAATGGTTCTTTTCTTAATATTGCATAATAACATGTGCATCTAATTAATTTATAAATATTTAATAATTACCTATATTGCAGGTTCATTAATGAAAGAATGAAGAAAATTTAGGGTGATTTGGAAGAGTTCATCTTTGCTTCATTGCCTTGTAAAATTTTTCAAAGTAATAATAACAAAAGAACCATTCTATTTTCATTTGGCAATAAATACTAAAAATAGTATGAAATACATAATTTCTTTTAAAAATCTGGGGTCGCTTAATAATTATGGCCAGTAGTGTACTTGTTAACAACACAAAACATCATCCACATGCAAAAAAAAAATAAAGACTAAATATAACGGAGGTCTTATTAATAAAAACAAAAAACCCAACACTAACATCATCAACCTCTAACACGCTAACAACATCCATACCGTTTTCGGGAGATAACACATACCATTACTCTACATCATACATAACACAACATACATTCTGTTACACATAAAATAATATTCATTATTGAAAATAGCTAAAAGTATAGATGAAAGCGCTTGGATAGACAATTTTCATATAATTTATGTCTTCATAAGAAAAAAAATCACAAGATGAGATTAAAAATTACATAAAAAACTTAGCCATCACATCTTGTCTGTCATTTTTAATGAAGCCTGCATATATAGGGAAGATCAGCTGGTTATGCTACCATGGTTTTGACCATTTTGGTATCATTCATTTTGCTTCCATTTTCCTTAAAATTTCTGGTGGACCTGAAGCAAACTACCACCACCTTTTAATTTGTTGTTTTTCATTTTTTTTTTTACTTTTTCAGTGCAGTCTTATCGATTACACCCTAAACTTTCTGACTGACAAAAAACATTTGGAAAAATTTCAATATTTCAACAATTTTAGGGGTGCTCAGTTTTTCATACAGCGTTATAGTAAATTGATCCTCCATTTTGAAGCCACTTGCTGGTATGACATTACCATCACCTGTAAATTGGTTGATTATCAATTTTTTTACTTTTTTCAGTGCAATCTTATCGATTAAATTCTAAAGTTTCTGACTGCCAAAATATTGTAAAAATTTCAACATTTAAACAATTGGGAGGGGGAGCTCAGTTTTCCATACAGCCTTAGAGTAAAATCGATCCTGTGCAATTAAGTTTTTTTGCTTGTGCATATTTAACAACTGAATCCTTTGTGAAATTTTTGAATAAAGCCATTCTTGGAGTTTCCGAGGAAGATACCATCATAAGAAGTGAAGAAAACTTGAAAAAGACAAAAACAAGAGCAACAACTTGTCCCAAAAAAAACAAAACAAAGCGACCCCCAATGCAAGTGGTTCCAAAATGGAGGATCAATTTACTGTAATGTTGTATGAGAAACTGAGCCCCCCCCCCCCACTAAAATTGTTTAAATATTGAAATTTTTCCAAATTTTATTTGATAATTGGAAACTTTATATAATAATTGATAAGACTGCACTGAAAAAAGTAAAAATAAAATGAAAAGTAACAAATTTAAAGGTGGTGGTAGTCTTCTTCAGGTCTACCAAATTTTTTAATGACAAATATTTATATATATATATATATATAGACTTTCTTTCTTTTAGACTTTTTAAATCATGGATATGTAATCATGGGTATATAATTCTGTTTCTTACAAAAAAAAAAATTCCAAATGTTTCCTGATACTTTTTTGTTTTGTGTTTAGATTTATAATTTTGCTTTAAAACATTCCAAAAATAATTTGCTAAGAATAAATTCTATCAAATTATTTTGTTTTCCTTCTAGTTTTGAACCAGATCTGGAATTGTCTGAGTTTCTCACAAAATTATGGGAGCTTGATGACAATAAGTGCAACCCAGGGGAGCATTTCCAGATTGATTTACAAGGTAAATACGTTAAATTATTTGTCCACATTGTGCCATACTGTTTCTTTTGTTTTTAATTTTTATTAAATAATTTTATTTCATATAATATCTATCAGAATCTATCTTACGTTATGTATAAATTTACCATTTGCCCTTGCTTTGAATATTGCTACCACATCTGGTCTGGTTTACCTGATATATATTTAGAGATTATTGATAAAACCTAAAGAATCTGCAATGATATTGGTCCTAACCTGGCATCTTGACTTCAGGCACTTTTCCACCAGTGTAACAGTTTCCCTGGGGCTTTTCTGTAAATACTTTTTTGATGAAATTTTCTCTATGGTACCTAGATTTTATGAATTTAAGCACAGTACTAGATTGGTGGATGTGCGTTGTGGTAGTGGATATCGACTCGGAACGAGAAACCGGGGAGCTGAGTTCAAATTCCAGTTGAATCCATTGTATTCACTTACGCGCAAATACCCTTGGGAAAGGTATTAATCCATCTCTTCCTTCCAGTTATGGGTTAAATAGCAAGGCAGATTGGGTTCTATAGCCTTGGTCAGCACCCAGTCTACCGCAGAAAGCAATGGCAACCTACTGCGAGAAATTCTTCTGCCCAGTCAGTCATGTCTTTTTCGAGACATGATCGCCCAAGCGTGTATCATGTATGGCACTTAACTGACTGACTAGATTGGCAATAAGGTCTTATCATTTTATATTTGAAATGATGAGCTGTAATATGTAATTTTTATACTTAGAGTTCTTTTTCTTGCACTTCTCGCTTGTAAATCTCTCACGCTTGTAAATCTCTCATCTGGCTTCTTACTTTTTATTCTAAGAGTTTCCTTTATCGCACTAATCACTTATGGAACTTCTCATTTCTTGTTTCCTAGTGAACTTTGATGTTCAAAAAATTTAATGTCAGTTGTTATCTTGTCTTCTTAATTCTTGTTCTTTTATTATTCTCTCTCCTTGTTTTTTTTTTATACATATTCTCTCATATACGGTAATTCATATTCTCTCATATACGGTAATTCTCTCATATACGGTAATTCTCTTATATACGGTAATTCATATTCTCTCATATACGGTAATTCTCTCATATACGGTAATTCCTTGTGTTTTATTGGCTTTATAAATTTGTTTGGGGAGAAATGATTAAAAAAAACTGAATGCATGGTCATCAGTAAAAAAGGCAGCCCAATATGGCAAATATGTCGGGAATACTAAAACCAAGCAGGTACAAAGATTTAAATACCTGGGAAGTGTTATAACAGAAGACGGAAACTACGACACAGAGATCCAAAGGCGAATTAGCATGGCGAAGGAAGAATTCCAGAAGTTGAATAAAGTATTAAGAAAGGACAATTTTGCTAGAAACAAAGAAGAGAGTACTGGATTGCTATGTGATGTCGGTTCTTCAATATGGCAGTGAGTGCTGGACAATATCATCAAAGATGAAGGAAAAACTTGAAGCAACTGAAATGTGGTTCTAGAGAAGGATGCTGCAAATATCATAGATTGAGCATGTAAGCAATGATGAGGTTTTGGAAATGATGGAAACGAAAAGGAAATTAATACTGAGCATCAGGAAGAGACAGCTGAAGTTCCTGGGACATGTAATGAGGAAAGAGGGCTTGGAGAACCTGATACTAACAGGCCAGATAGAGGGGAAAAGAGACAGGGGAAAGCAGTGGATAACATATTTGAAGGACCTAATCAGGTGGATGATAGAACAAGGGTTGCATGGTGCAACAGGAGAAGGCGTGCTAAGAGCCACCAGGGATAGGGAGACATGAAAAGCCATGATCGCCATGAAAGGCACATAGAAGAAGAATAATTTTTGTCTGAATTTCTGGGATGAGGAGTTACTTGCGCTATTTATTTTCAAACTGGTGCATTGGATATCGAGTTGGAACAAGAAATCGGAGAGCCAATTTCCAGTTCCAGTTGAATTTGTTGCATTCACATGCTCGAGAAAGTTATTAATCTGTCTCTTCCCTCCAGCTATGGGTTTAATAGCAGGACAAATTGAGTTCTATAGCCTTGGTTGGCAACCAGTCTACTGCAGAAAGTAATGTAGGAAAATCTTCTGCCCAGTCAGTCATGTCGCCTTCAAGACATAATCATCCAAGCGTGTATCATGTATGGAACTTGACCGACTGACTGATATTCAAACTATTGTCCTCATCTTTGTTGTTGTTATCAGACAAACAGCAGCACATGAGAACAATTAGAATTGTTTAAAAATATAGTGTAAATAATGATTGAATAAAGCATATTATTTATAAATTTGACTTTTTGTTGTGGGTCTTTGTTGCCAATTTGTTGTGAAGTTGTGGCGAAACTTCACCACAAAATGTAGTGACTGGTTTGTGCCGGCAGTAAGACACAGAACAAGAAGGTAGGCTCAAAACAGTGTATTAGTATAACAAGAAACAAGATATTCAAAAGAAGTGTTAATAATAAGTAATTAAAGATAAGTATGTCCGAAGGTGTTATTATGCTACTTATTGCCTCCAGTAGTAGCTGTCGTTAACTGCCTTTGTTAATTGCCTTTGTTATCTACTCTCTGAAAATCATGCAGGTAATCATATATAAGAGGAAGAGTCCATTCCTTGTAGGAGAGCACCATAACACTTTTTGAAAAAAGTTTTGCTATTAAAAAATGGGTATATAATATGACATTTTAGACACACTGGCAGAAGATTTTCCCGCAGTAGGTTGACATTACTTTCTGCAGTAGACTGGTTGCCAACCAAGGCTATAGAACCCACTGCCTTCACTAACACTGCCTTTGTTAACTGCCTTTGTTATCTTCTCTCTGAAAGTCACGCAAGTAATCATATACAAAAGGAAGAGTCCATTACTTGTAGGAGAGCACCATAACACTTTTATAAAAACATTTTGCAATTACAATTGGATATATATGATGTTTTAGACACACACTTAAAGTAGATAAAATTTCAAAAATTAAACATACACACAGATGCCATGAGATATTCACATGATGTTTAACACAACCAATAGAAATAAAGCAAACAGAATTTAAATTTAAAACTTAATACAATAGCCATAAACACAAATGTCACTTTGATTTTGTAAGGATTACATTTAATCATAAAATTAAAAAAATGTTATATAAGTCTGAATTTCTGATGAATCTAAATAAAAAGCAAAACATTTTTTTTTTATAAAAAAAAATCCTATTTGTCCTTTATTTAATCATTCTGCTGTATCCTTGCAAGATGTAGGCGATCATGGCTCTCCACAACTTCCTGTCTCTTGTAGCTCTTAATAAATTTTGTCTTTCTTTTATTTCTCCTAAACCTTGATCTTCTATCGGTTTACTCAGGCTCACTAAGTATGTTACATATTGTTTTCCTGTCCCTCTTGTCTTCATTTTGTCCTGTGAGTATCAGATTTTCCAAGCTCTCTTTCCTCATTATGTGCCTTAGAAATCTCAACTGTTTCTTTCTGATGTTAAGTATAAGTTTCCTTTTTGTTTTCATTTTCTCTAAAACTTTGTCATTGCTCACATGTTTGATCCATGGTTTCCTCAGCATCCTTCTGTAGAACCACATTTCTGTTACTTATATTGATGTTTATTTAGTGCAATCTCAAGATTCTTGCCTCCTTGATATTCTCCAGGTTTTTGTCTGTAAGCTTAAAATGTTCATAAGCACTTGCACGGACTTGCAATAAAAAATCGCAACATATCATACGTCAAATGTCAAAACTTACATTTTTATAAATTCAGTTAATACACACTTCGGTGATCATGTCTCAAAAGAGACATTACTGACTGGGCAGAAGATTATCCCGCAGTAGGTTGCAATTACTTTCTACGGTAGACTGGTTGCCAGCCAAGGCTATAGAACCCAATCTGTCCTGTTATTTAACTCATAACTGGAGGGAAGAAGTGGATTAATACCTTTCCCAAGGATATTTACATATAAGTGAATGCAAGGAATTTAACTGAAATTTGAACTCGGCTCCCTGATTTTTTTGTTCCGAGCTGATATCCACTGCACCACAACGCACATTTTATAAATTAAGTGTTGGAAAAACAGTTAAAATATATATTAAAAAAAACATAAAATATATATTCAATTTTTGGATGTGTGGATGGCATAATGGATAGTGACTTCGAATGAGAAATCAGAAAGCTGAGTTCAAATTCAAGTTGAGTGTGTTACATTCACTTGAGCATATATAGACATATAGACATAGGAAATATTGTAGATTCATTTCTGGACTTTGTCAAAATTTTCTAGATAGACAGAAGCTGCAAACCAGAGTTGGCAGCAATATTCAATGCATGAACAAATGAAATGATAAACTTATAAAGTTGTAAAATAGATTCTGGCAAGAAAAAATGTCTGGAACGACACAGTAAACCAACTTTTCTAGTAGCAGATCTAGCAATCAGAAAAACATATCAAAATGCATAAGAGTCAGATTATTAACAATTAGTCTCAGAAACTATTGTGAATGGATTTATCTTCATTGGGTGTCATACATGGATGACACCCAATGAAAACAAATCCATGTACGCATCGCTCATTCCGTAATGAATTAGAGCACTCTGGCTATTGGGCATGTATAATGATAATGTATATGCTAAAAAGTCTGCCTTCTTCTAGCGAGTGCCCATAGCCCAGAGGTAGAATCGCCTGCTGATGCCAATTCAGTCGGGTTTGAATCCTGGGTTAAAAGCAATCGGAGTATAACCATACTGATGAGCTGTGATACAGCAAAACAGTTCTGTCTGCGGATGACTATTTATGCTCTCACTCTATGTATATATATATATATGTATATATATATATACACACAGAGTTTATCTCTTGAATAAAAGAGATAAACTCTTTGTGACTATTAATACTCTATTTACATCCCAAAATTGAGCACTTTACCATAAAAAACTGCTTTTCAAATTAGATTTTAACCACTGAAATACTATTACAATTAAACACCATGTGTATGGTGTGTGTGTATATATATATATATATATATGTATATAAATTTCATTTGTAAACAAGTTATTATGTGACCTAGGTTTCTACCATGTGGTGTCTCCAGGCTATTTGCAATATTTGAAAGTTCTGCAAAATAATTGGATTGAACACTTTTTAATACAAATGTGTACTGGTCTAATTTAATTATGACCAAAAACTAAGTAATGAAACAATTATATATATATATATATATATATATATATATATATATATAACAAATGATATTAGTTACTTAGCTGATTTATTTATTAAGCACTCTGACATCAGAGTTTCTTAGACAAACTTTTTTGTAATCATCTGGTCACACATTAGGAGCTTTCAACAATTGAATTTTTTCCCTTTTATAATTTATTCTTTATATTAAACCCAAACTATAGTGCCTGTAACTAATTATATCATAATCTATAAATACCTATGGGGTGCGATTGTTGAATTGTTGTCATTTTATATTTTTTTAACTAATTATATTATAGTGCCTATAACTATTTATATTGTGGTACCTATAAATACCTACAGGGTGTGATGGGGGAATTGTTGCAATTTTATATTTTTAATTTTGCACATATGTGTTGCTTGTTTTTGATTTTGTTGATTGCAAAGTATAGTAGGGTCAGTGAGAAAAAGATCACCATGACACAATTCACTCTGCCAGGAATTTGGAAATGGCATTTGCACCCAAAGCTCCATCACAAACAGCATGGGTCTCAATCAGTGAAGAGGATTTGGAAAGAGTCAGATGAGTTTAATGGTGATTGTGAAGGTACAGCAGCATGAAAAACTTATTCTGATCATTTTGATAAGAACCGCCCGTGCATTGAATACTGTTGCCATATCTGGTCGGGTGCCCCTGCTATTCTCCTTGGGCTTCTCGACAAGGTACAGCGGAGGGTCTGTAATGTGATCGATACCGACTTAGCAGACCGCCTGCAATCTCTCTCTCACTGGCGCAACATGGCTTCCCTGTGTCTCTTCTATAAATACTTTCACGGCTTCTGCTCCGATGAACTTAGATCACTGGTGCCCCCTAGGTTCGAATTTGCACAAGATACTAGACTAGCGACTAGATCCCACCCTTTTACAGTGAAACCGATAAAATGCAACCGCAACTTCTACTCCAACAGTTTCTTTTCTCGCACTTCCTGACTGTGGAATTCCCTTCCACATGACTGCTTCCCCGACGGCTACAATCTCCAGGAGTTTAAATGTAAGGTCAATAGACACCTCCTAACAAACTAACTCGCTTCCATTCTTTCAAACACTCTTCCCACCCACCTAACTATCTATCACCCCCCTTCTGACATTTCCTATATCTAACCACTCTTTCTGTTTACCTTCCCCTATGTAGCCCCAAGCGCAATAGTGGTGGTGGAATGCCTTGCTTGGGGTGAAATGATTAAAAAAAAAAAATTCATTGGCAATGGCCTTGTCCTCAACACAGAGGACTAAATCAAGTGTCTTGAGGAGGTAGTGTTGCCTTAAATCAGGAAGGGGGCTGATGGAAAACCCTATGTCTGGCAACAGGACTCTGTACCATGCCTCACAAGCAAGAGAATCCAGTCATGACTGTCAGACAATTTCTGTGGCCACATCACCTTTTATATCTACCCACCTAACTCTCCAGATTGCACCCCCTTGATTATTAGATGTAGGATTCAGTTGAATGACAGACCAACAAAACTCCTTGTTATACCAAAGATGAACTTCTGACAGCATTCACCAACTTAAACAAGGAAATTGTCTAAAAGAGTTGCAGGAGATTCTAATGCTGTCTGTAGGCCATGGTTGAAGCCAATGGTGATTTTTTTAAAAATAAATTTACTCATTAGATATTTCAAGATATTTTTGTATAATTTTGGTAAATATTTCTGTTAAAATGAGAGGTCATTATTATTTTAATTTTTGTGTAATTTAGATGACAATTTCCCCCTCACACACTGTAGTGTGTAAAAAAAAAATATCTATTATAGAACAGTATTTATTAAATTATGCAATTTTAAAATATATATTTTCAGGTTATGTTGGCTACAAAGGTGGAGACTGGGCAAGAGATAAACTTTTTGAATGGTTAGATGAAGATAGTATCTTCTCAAGAAGGACTTACAAAGGTAACTATTATTATTATTATTATTATTATTATTTCCTTTGGTTATGAAGGGAGGAAAAATTAAAGTGTTAATGGATATTTTTTGTGAGTTATAAAGGTATTTTGGAGAATGGAGACCAAACAACAGCAAGGCACGTCATAAAAAGTAAATGATGAGATACTCAGATCTGTCAGTCAGTTAAGTGCCATATGTGATATATGCTTGGGCAATCATGTCTCAAAAGAGACATGACTGACTGGGTAGTAGATTTTTTTGCAGTAGGTTGCCATTACTTTCTGTGGTAAACTGGTAGCCAACCAAGGCTATAGAATCAAATGTATCCTGTTATTTAACCCATAGCTAGAGGAAAGAGATGGATTATTACCATTCCCAAGGGTATCTTTGTGTAAGTGAATGCAATTTTACTAAATAACACATTACTCAATAAATCTCGGGCCTAACTAATAAAACAACTTTTAGGCAAAATTTGACTTTGTTCATCAACATAGTCTCCTTCAAGGGTGATGCACTGATTCCAATGCTTATCTAATAATTCGATGCCTTTTTCGTAGAACAATTTGTCTTTGGCCTCAAAATAGGACTCAGTTTCCGATATCACTTTTTCATTAGAGCCAAATCTCTTTCCCTTTTGAGGTCTGCAAACAGCCAGTTTTCACTGGGGGCCAGATCTGGAGAACAGAGTGGATGCGGAAGCAATTCGAAGTGCAATTCATGTAGTTTTGCTATCGTTGTGATCGACTTGTAACATGATGCATTGTCTTGAGTAAAAATAATTTTTTCTTCTTCATTTGTGGACACTTTTTGGCAATTTCTTCCTTCCTTTAAACACACCAATAATGTGATATAATATTCCCTATTGATGGTTCTTCTTTTCTCAAGGTAATCGATGAATATAATACCTTGTACATTCCCAAAATATGGAGACCAAAACCTTGCCTACTGATATTTGCATTTTTGTTCACTTTGGACAACTTTTACCTGCTACTGTCCACTCAGCTGACTGCTGATTTGACTTCAGAGTGAGTTGGTGGATACATGTTTCATCCATTATCACATATTTATGCAAAAACTCCTCCTTGCATTGAAACAGTTGCAAACAATGCTCTGAATCTTTAACATGTTGTTTTTCATCGACTGTGAACAAACACAACACCCTTTTGAACACAGCTTTCTCATTGACAAATATTCATGCAAAATGGTGAATACACTGCCTTCTGATATATTCAACTTCTCTGCTATCTCACACAACTTCAAATTACGATTTTTTTTGGTGTTTTCTGAGACAGCTACTGATTTTGGGCTACCTGAGCATTAAGCATCATTTGTGTCTGTATGAAGTCAGCATACCACCTATTAACAGTTGTTTCCAAAGGAAAAGAGTCCAAATAACACTTATCAAGCCATTGCTTTACTTGAACAGTATTTGTTCTCATCAGAAAGCATTACTTTATCAACACACGAACTTCAAATTTTTCCATTGTTTTGAAAATTTGCAACAGTAGCTTCACTTTAATAACTGTAGTTTGTAATCTAATAATCTGATTGGATCCAAATTTTGTCACATGACATTTGAAGGTTAGTACTTCATAAAAATCGTCTGGATTTTTATTAGTGGCGACATCTATATGTCAGGCTTTGGACTTTTTGAGTGATGTGAAGTTAAGGATACACAAATAATGTGGTTTGTGCACCCAGAAAAGTGGGTAATAAATTTCTGAACAAGTAGATTATTTTTTCTCAAATAACGCTCATGGTAGTTGTGAGAAAAAGATGAAGTTTACAATGAAAATCAGTCAAATGATATGAGATATTAAAAGAAAAATACTAAATACAAAATGATGCAGATTACAAAGAAAATACAATAAAAGGGTTTTAGTAAGATGAAATCTAGTTAAAAGGGTATATTTACCTTGAAGGTACAGCAATCTACCAAGGTTGACAAAGTAAACATGGCTGCTCTCCTTTAAAAGGCCCTCCAATCTTTAATTGAATGAAATAAAAAATGGCTTGTAAATTTTAATACCTCCAAAACAAAGCTGCTTTCCTTTTATGACAATAGAGAAACTTTCCTTCCTACCAACAGAATGGATGACACTAGTCTCCTTGTGTTTCCTTGCTTTCACTCT
This sequence comes from Ascarosepion bandense, assembly GCA_037127315.1. Taxonomy (NCBI): domain Eukaryota; kingdom Metazoa; phylum Mollusca; class Cephalopoda; order Sepiida; family Sepiidae; genus Ascarosepion; species Ascarosepion bandense. Next base: position 2,954,809 of record JBBBDQ010001640.1, on the reverse strand, counting down.
CTCAACTGACCTGAAGTGGAAGTTTTTTCTTGTCAAAATCAATCTTGCACATTTATAAATCTATGATTCATCTGTGCATTGTGTACTGTTGCCATATATGCTCGGGTGTTCCTGCTATTCATCTCAATGTTCTCGACAAAATCTAAAAAGAATCTGCGATGTAATCAGTCCTGGTGAAAAGTACTACAAGGATTTTTTTCCAGTGTGTTTTTTGTTTTTCTTGTGTTTGGATATGTGAGTGATTGAGGGTTTTCGTAGAATGATTGTTAGAATATTTTTAAATCCCGCATTAATTTTATCCAATTAACTGATGTTTCTGTCCCATTGTAAGGCCCGGGGGGTATGACTAACTCGATTTTGTTTTGTTTCTTGTATATTTTCTGTGTTTTTTTTATAACTGTAAATATCATTTGATTAATAAATTTTTAAAAGTTATTTTTTCTCTGTCCTTCACAAAGAAATTGTACACATGGGGTTTTAGTTATGACTTTATAGAATCTCTTAGGTATTCTGGTGGATATAGTAAGAATGGTAAGAATTGGTGCAAGGATTATTGTGGTGTGCTCGAGTCAATGATTGTGGCTAAGTTTAAGCTTAAGACAGATGAAGACAAGCCTTGCCCATCCCCATTTTTGGTCTTGTGACACATTTGTACTTTTGTACACTAATTAGTTTGGATTACATTTTATTTTATATTTACAACAAGTTAACTTAGCTAGGGGATGTATGCTCATTGGCCCCTTTTTTTCTTTTTGTCCACATTTTCTTTTAGTTTACTTCCTCATCCCCTCCATATTTAGGTGACTAGGAATTTTAGTTCTCTGATGGTTGTGTGAGGCTTTTCGTTTTTTCAAGTGTGCTTTTTTGTTTTTCTTGTCCTGTTTAGCTGTGTGAGTGACTGAGTGAGTGGTATGAATCGAATGATTGTTGGTATTCTTTGAAAGTCAAGCATCAGTTTCATCCAGTTAACTGATGTTTCTGCCACACTCTAAGCTTGTGTTTTTTTTTATTACTAACATGATTTTGTTTTGTTTTTTTTGTTTTTTTTTTGTTTTTTTTTATTACTAACATGATTTTGTTTTGTTTCTTGTCATTGTATATATTCATAATGGATTTTTTAAAATGTTGTTATTTTTGACCCTGTCCTCCACTAAAATTGTACATATGGGATATAGTTAAGACTTCATAGAGTCACTGAGGTATTATGGTAGATGTAGTAAGAATGGTAAGTAAGAATTAATGCAAGGATTATTGTGATGTGTTTGAATCAATGATTGTGGCTAACTCTCTCAAATGACCTCAAATGGATTGATTACATTAAATCTATTGCTGCATCTACTGCTAGGAAGGTTGGGTCACTGTGTTGGGCCAAGAAGTTTTTCTCATCAGAATTCATTTTGCACAATTATAAATCTACCATTCATTTAGGCATTGAGTACTGTTGCCATGGTTGGGTGCTCCTGCTATTCATCTTGAGGTTCTCGACAAAATCCAAAGGAGGATCTGCAATATAATTAATCCTGACTTGGCAGCTCACCTTCAGTCACTTTCTCACCAACATGATGTGGCTTCCCTTTATCTTTTCTACAAGTATTTTTATTGTAACTGCTCTGACAAGCTCTATTTCTTGGTTCCCCAACCATATATATTTATATGTGTTACTAGATTGACATCAAGGTCCTACCCTTTTACCATCAAAATAGTTATATGTAGCCATCTCTTCTACTGCAACAGCTTCTTTTTTGCACTACCTGTTTGTGGAACACACTTCCATTTACTTGTTTCCCTGATAGCTACAATCTCCAAAAGTTTAAATGCAATGTCAATTGCCATCTTCTATCCTCTTGATTTCCATCCATCTCATCTTTTCTTTAAAATCTCCTGTACCTTGTTTGTTGCTCTCACTGTAACCCCCTGCATATCAGTATCAGTGCTGCCTTGCTTGGTTGAATGTTCTGAATAGTTCTTAGGATTTGATGTGAGTTATTGAATTTTGTGACAGAATCATTTTGTGCCTTCAGAGTCTCAAATGTAGAACATTGTTTTGAGAACTCTACTTGTTATAGGATGTGCGTTGTGGTGCATTGGATATCGGCTTGGAATGAGAAATCGGGGAGCTGAGTTCGAATTCTAGCTGAATTCATTGCATTCACTTACGCACAAATACCCTTGGGAAATGTATTAATCTGTCTATTCCTTCCAGTCATGGGTTAAATAACAGGACAGATTCGGTTCTATAGCCTTGGTCGGCAACCAGTCTACCGCAGAAAGCAATGGCAACCTACTGCAGGATAATCTTCTGTCCAGTC
>JBBBDQ010001640.1:2905000-2947500 GCA_037127315.1 Ascarosepion bandense | reverse complement strand
AGAGACAGAGGAAGGCAGCGGACAACATATTTGAAGAGCCTGATCAGGTGGATGACAGAACGGGGGTTTGCGAGGTGTAACAGGAGAAAACATACTAAGAGCCACCAGGGATAGGGAGATGTGGAAAGCCATGATCACCTACGTCCTGAAAGGACAGGGCACATAGAAGATAGTGCAGAAAAAACAAAGTAGTGTAAATTTATGAATACATATACGTACATAGATGTTTACAATTTGGTGATCTTTACAGTACATTGTGGTCTCTTCATTTGTGAATGTGGTTTGTTCTAAGACATTATCAGATAAAAAATTTTGTAAAGTTAAATAACAAATTATTTTGCAATAGTAGAAAATAATTTGTTAAATTTACCAATATTTGCATTTATTGTAAATGTACGTATTTTGATATGATTTATATCATATTTGATATATGATTTATATACTTTTATTATTCTTATTTAGTGTAGAGTAACATGACTTTATGTTCTTTTATTGTTTTGCTAGTGATACTACAACATTGATATTTGTGACGGACAGATGTAAAGTTGAATAAAATGACTTAAACTTTTTATTTTATTTTTATTTTTCTATTTATTTTTTTTTTTTGACAAATGACGTATAATCGACAATGACATAACCCAAGGTATACCTGTACAAAAATTAAACTTGCTTTGTTTATTTTCTTACTAGCAGTATAGCCCGGTATTGCTCGGGTGTAATGAAAGCTTTAAAACTAATCCATGGTCCTGGAACTCAGACTCAGCCTAAAGAATATTTGTGTGAAGTTTGGTGAGAATTGGATAAAAATTGTGGATTTGTAAACAGACACACACACAAACATTTTGCCTTTTATATATATATATATATATATATTATCGATTTTCTGCACTATTGTAAGAACTGCAACCTTGAAACTTCTGAATATCGTTTCTTATGTCTTTGTCTATGAGTGCATAAAATTTGATTAAAATCGGACCACTCCTTCTATAACCCAATTTTTTTGATTATTGATTTTTGATATTTATCGGGGGTACCTAGACACAAAACCTAGCTAAGAACACTCGCAGACGCTTATAGTACAACTGTGTAAATTTTCAAGAAAATTGGTTCAGCCATTTCGGAGTCTATAGGTAACGGGCACACACACACATAGACACACACACACACCGACAAAGTTCGATTTATAAATAAGTTTAGATCAAAATGTTTTTTTTACCATTTTTCAGGGATTTAGACTCTTGTAGCTTTGAGCATGTTTTTGTTGGTGAAACACGAAAAGAAGGAATGATTGGTCTTCATAACTGGATTCAATATTACCTTCAAGAAAAGGCTGGAAACATTAATTACCAGGGCTACAGGCGTCGAGCAACAAACCTGGTAAGATAATTTTCATTTTCGGGTTTTCCTTGACTCCCAAAGAACTGACATATTTCATTTTGAACTCACCATGCATTTATTCAATCATTAACTTAAGAATTACGATTGATCAGAAAATTCTAAGAGGAAAACTGTGAAATTTTTTGGGGTTAAAATTCATGAGGGCCATTGGTACGATAAGTTATCTTAGCATATGGAGATCAATATTAAGCTAAGGCTGTTGCATTTACTTTAACTCAAATACTTTTGAAGTTAATAGCATGTCAATGCTTCCAAAACGAAGCTGATATCTATTAACCATCACAGACAATCCCTTCAACCCCTTTTAGCATGGATCAGGCTAGTCTCCCTGAGAGCAAAACACTACGCCTCCTAGGGTTCTCACAACAGACCTCACGAGGAATGACTATATAGAGTCCATAGCTAAATTTAAGTTAAGAAGATCAGTTCTCTGTGTAGGTCCAGGAAGTTTTTCCTGTCTGAAACCATCCTGCACATATATAAATCTACTATCTGCTTGTGCATTGAATACTGCTGCCATAACTGGTCGGATGCCTCTGCTATCCACCTAGGGGTCCTTGACAAAATCCAACAGAAAATCTGTAATGTGATCGATCCTGACTTGGCAACTCAGATACAGACACTTTCTCACTGGCAAAATGTAGTTTCCCTCTGTCTCTTCTACAAAAACTTTCACGGCTTCTGCTCTGATGACCTTAGCTCACTGGTGCCCCCTATATATGAATTTACTTGAGCCACAAGATTACCAACTAGGTTCCACCGGTTTAATGTGAAACCAATAAAATGTAAACACAAATTCTACTACATCAGCTTCTTTTCTTGCACTTCCCACCTGTGGAATTCCCTTCTGTTTACTTGCTTCCCTGAAAGCTACAATCTTCAAGAATTTGAATGTAAAGTCAATAGTCATCTCCTATCTCACTAACTTGCATCCTCTCTCTCATGCTACTTTCTCCAGCTACTCCAGTATTCTCATCCTTCTCTTACTCACTTCCTGACACCCCCTATAACCTGTCACTCTTTCTCATAACTTTCCTCCTATGTAAATCCCTGCAAAGCAGTGGCAGTAAAATGCTTTACTCGATGCGATACAATTAAAAAAAAAACAGCTGCTTTCTGGAATCAACTCTGAGGAGGATGCTTCCCTAATCATTACAATCTTAACCTGTTCAAATCTAGGGTTAACCATTATCTTCCTCACATATCTGCATAAACTGTACCTCTTACTCTGTAAAATCCTATCTCGAGTGGCTCCCGAGCCTTATGCAGAGTGAACATCATAATAAAAAATAATACACAGTGTACTGAAGGACTACTAAATTAACATAAACCATGATCATAAGTCCAATAACTGAATAGGGTTGGAGGTGAACCACATGTACTGCATCCATAACAGTAATGGGTGTGTCTAAAGCCTTGGTTCCCAATGTAACGTGTGTACACCTGACAGGAAGTAATTTGATTTTTAAGGGGCTCAATTTGAGAATAACAGTGAATTTTTTTTCCTTGAGTATGTGTGATTAGGAGTGTGTGTGTGTGTGTGTGTGTGTGTGCGCACACGCACGCACGCATAAGTTAATACATATGGGACATATGCAGTAGACATACTTAAAAATATATGTGTATGTATGTACATGTGTAATTATGTATGTATTTATTTATATATATATATATATATATATATACACACACACACTCTTGCCTGCTGATTGAGCACTATGGAGAAATGGTAGGCTTTATAAAATAGTAGCTACTCATGCATCATGCATTTACACATCATTCATTCAGTAATGAATTTGAACACTCTCGGCTACTGGCATGTATTTACATTGAGTATATAACATGCAAAAATCTGCCTTCCTTCATCGAGCGGCCATAGCTTAGAGATAGAATCACTGACTGATGTCACTTCAGTGGGTTACGATCCTGGCTAGAAGCAATCAAATGCCTAACTATACTGATGAGCTGTGATACAGCAAAACAGGACTGTCTGCAGATGACTCTCTCTCTCTCTCTCTCTCTCTCTATATATATATATATATATATATATATATATATATATATATATATACTATTCTTAACAATTTCTTTGTAATTTCTTCCTTAGTATTTCAACCATTCTTTCATTCTTCTCTTTCACGGATGCCAGGTTCTTTGGAAGCATGTGTAATGGCAAAGGTATGCAGATGTAGACTTTAAAAAAACTTTATTCAACTGAGAATACAAGATTTGTGTCTAGTGTCTTTTCATAATCTCAGTAAACAGAAATAGTTCTCTAAGAGGAGAGTGACAAAACAAGGGGAGACCACTCTTAAATATTTTTTTTAACCTCATGTTTAGACCAAGTTAATAGCCTTTTAGGCTTTGTCTACAGGAACAGTAGTTCGCTTTTTGAATAATAAGAATTATATGTCACAGGGGTGGGGCCTCAGGATTTTAGAGACAATGCAGTGGGGCATGGACAAAAAGTGTTGGGAATCACTTGTCTAGATATAAATACTTTTTTAATTTTATAAAAGCCTAAGAGGAGGAGAAGTGTGTATTATGAGGATATGTAGAATAGACAACATTTGACCCTAGATTTGAAGAAGTTGAATTCAGAGTTGTCATTCTCCTTGACTAGTTGCCACCTGAGGCTAGAGAACCTAGTCTGCTCTATTATTTAACCCATAATCGAAGGTGAAGAGATGGATTAATATTTTTCCTCTTTGTGCAAAAGTGAATGCAACAAATTTAAATTCGGTTCACAGATTTCATTTTCATGCCCAGTATCTGTTACATTAAGTGCTCATCTTAACATACATACATACATACATACATACATACATCAATACATACATACATACATACATACATACATCAATACATACATACATACATACATACATCAATACATACATACATACATACATACATACATACTAAGAAAATACTATCCACAGTAGTGTTGCACTATATTTAAACAATTAATCTAAATTCTGAAACTTTTAATATTTATTCATTTTTTTCCTTAGTAGGATTAGATAGGTTCACCTAACATCTGGTTTACACAGCTTCCTGATAATTTGAAATGGAGTGAAGTTTTTTTTTGTTTTATTTTTTTTTTTGAGTGGGGGGGAGTGAAATGGAATGAAAAGACTTTAAAAACCATTCCTAAACAGTAGACAACCTCTATTCCAATTCCAAAAACCAGAGAGGAGTATGAACCAGACAATAGGCAAACCTAACTACTCCTATTCAGAAGAAATAAAAGAACCTAAGAACACTCCCATTTTACATAAAGCCTTCATAAATTGTGAGCTGTACTTGTAAGAACCGTTGTTTGTATTTCTCTTCCCTTTTACTGTGAAACCAATAAGATGTAAATGCAAATTCTGTTCCAGCAGCTTCTTTTCTCGCACTTCCCACCTGTGGAATTCCTTTTTGTTTACTTGCTTCTCCGACAGCTACAATCTCCAAGAAATTGGAGTAGATAGTCTAAACTATCGCCCAGTTCACACTTCACCCCCATCTATTGAACAGGTGTAGAGGCTCATCCCTTGTTCCCTTTTTAGGATGTGGTTTTCGACTTTCTCTTTTCCAATCTTTTCACTTTTATTTTATTTTATTTTTTTTCAATTGGAGTAGATAGACTAAACTATTGCCCGGTTCACACTCCACCTTTGTCTATTGAGCAGGTGTAGCGGCCCATCCCTTGTTCCCTGTTTAGGGTGTGGTTTCTGGCTTTCTCTCTTCTAATCTTTTCACTCTTACGTAGCCCCCTGCACATTGCTCGGGGTGATATGATTAAAAAAAAAAAAAAATTCAAATGTAAAGTCACTAGTCATCTCTTATCTCACTAACCTGCATTCTCTCTCTCAAGCTCCTTTCTCCATCTCCTCCACTCTCACCAGTATTCTCATCCTTCTCTTACCCACTTCATGACACCCCCTATAATCTGTCACTCTTTCACATAACTTTCCTCCTATGTATATAACCCCCTGCTAAACAGTGGCAGTAAAATGCCTTGCTTGGGGTGATATGATTATAAAAACAAAAACTTATGGGCTACCAGGGATTCCTTTCAATGAGTAGATCAAACCCTTTTATTTATTTATTTTTTTTTATAATCAATTCCTCCTAAGTAAGGTGATAATACCATTAAGATGCAAGAGGCTACCAGGAGTGAAAGATAATGAAGAGACTTTAGAAGGAACTGGGAACCCAATTCTAAACCTGAAATGAGGGATAAACTTCTCCAGTTCAAAAAACTGGGATGTGGACTGGACAATCCTTTGTTTCCTGTTTAGGGTTGGGTTTCCAGTTCCTTCTAAAGTTTTTACATTCTCTTTCATTCTCATTAGCCACATGTGTCTTAGTGGCATTATTGCCTTGCTCGGGGTGAATTGATTTTTAAAAAACTTAAATTAATTTAATTTAAAAGTTAAATTTACACTTACTGAGAATTTCATTTTTATATTGTTGCATTTTCAGGATGATAAGATTGATCGTCTTATTTGTACAAAATTCTTATGGCGTGAACGTCAGGAGAAGCCGTCTTGTAGCATGTTTCTAGGCAGCAGTCCAGAGTTTGATATCGCTGCCTTTACTACATGTTTCCTGATGAAGAAAATGGGACACTGTGACTACCAACTTGGAGAATATGAAATTGAAATAGTTGTTTTCCCGTTTTCTTCTGTGATTGGCACGGCTTATATTGTACCGGCTCGCATGGATGATTAAGGTATTAGCCTTGTTTTGATCTTTTTCTTTCTATAATTTAGCAATCTAATGACTCCTCATATATTCACACTCTTTTTCCTCACTGTGTTACAATTATATATGAAATAATATTATTGTTTTACAATTATATATTAAATAAATAACAAGTAACAAGCATGTATGATTAAGGTATTATCCTTATTTTGATCTTTTTCTTTCTATAATTTAGCAATCTAATGACTCCTCATATATTCACACTCTTTTTCCTCACTGTGTTACAATTATATATGAAATAATATTATTGTTTTACAATTATATATTAAATAAATAACAAGTAACAAGCATGTTAAGGTATTATCCTTATTTTGATCTTTTTCTTTCTATATTTTAGCAATCTAAAGACTCCTCATATATTCACACTCTTTTTCCTCACTGTGTTATAATTATATATGAAATAATATTATTGTTTTACAATTATATATTAAATAAATAACAAGTAACAAGCATGTTAAGGTATTATCCTTATTTTGATCTTTTTCTTTCTATATTTTAGCAATCTAAAGACTCCTCATATATTCACACTCTTTTTCCTCACTGTGTTATAATTATATATGAAATAATATTATTGTTTTACAATTATATATTAAATAAATAACAAGTAACAAGCATGTTAAGGTATTATCCTTATTTTGATCTTTTTCTTTCTATATTATAGCAATCTAATGTCTCCTCATATATTCACACTCTTTTTCCTCACTGTTTCCCATTGTCCTCTCCTTTTACATAATGATTAAATAAGTAACAAGTAGTACAAATTTAACACTTTTTTATTTATTCATCTGTAAAAATGTTGTTTACATAAAAACAAAAACAGAATTTTTATGCAAAATATAAAAATGTTCATTCTCTTTCAAATCTAAATCCTTGTGTCGAATGCCAAAACGTCATTACTTAAAATAGAAAGTTGTATAAGATACAATAAAGACACTAACCACTGTGTAAAATATTAAAGGGTAAACATTTATTACAGAAAAAAAATTATATATAACCCTCTTGCAATTATCTTTTGTGTACCTGATAAATAATTAAGACAGGATAATATTTATAAATATATTGTAAAAGAAAAGATATATTGCAAAAAAGATTAACCATTGAACCCTGAAAAAATTCTGATTTCAAAATGACAAAAAGAGAAAGGAATTCAAGATTGCATAAAAGCAAAAGTGCAGCTACCTTTCAGAAAAAAAGAAAACACCTACTTTTACTTACTTAACAAGTGTCTCTGGGACGTATAACAATTTTGGAAATGTCTTTTTTATATTTATGCTGTTCATACTTTAGGAAAATTTCTTTGAATTTTTTTGTTGTTGACCAACTGAAGGAGAGTTAATCCTTGAACTTCAAAATTCTTTTGGGCTCTCGACAGCTGGCTTATAACTGTATTTTCTCACTGCTCTTTTCTTGATGTCAAAAACTTTCTCCTATTATCTACTGATCTGAATTTTATTCATGCAAAAAAAGAGACTAACAGAAGGCTCCATCCAAGTTTTTACAAGAGCTTGAGACCATATCTCTCGTTGGCCATAAAGGAAAAAATAGAAATTTGATTAAAACTTTTGTACAAAACTTTCCTTTTGTGTGCCTTACAAATAACTAAGGCAGGATAACATTTACAGATACATTACAAAAAAGGATTAACCATTGAAAGGCAAAGCTGAGTAAAGTATTAAGACACAGGAAACTTTCACTAGAAACAAAGAAGAGAGTACTGGATTGTTATGTGATGTTTGTTCTTCATTATGGTAGTGAATGCTCAACAATCTCCTCAAAAATGAAGGAAAGACTTGAAGCAACCGAAATGTGGTTCTACAGAAGGATTCTGAGGATACCATGGACCAAGCATGCAAGCAACGATGAGATTTTGGAGAAACGAAACTGAAACTAATACTTAACATCAGGAAAAGACAGCTGAAGTTCCTGAGACATGTAATGAAGAAAGAAGGCTTGAAGAATCTGATACTGACAAGTCAGATTGAGGGAAAGAAAGACAGGGAAAAGCAATGTTTAACATACTTGACGAGTTTGAGCAGGTGGATAGCAGAGCGGGGTTTGGATGGGGTTACAGAAGAAAGCGTGCTAAGAGCCACTCAAAATAGGGAGATGTGGAGGGTCATGATTGCCTATGATCTGAAAGGACATGGCAAATAGAAAAAGAAGACTGACCTGAGTCCTTTTATTAGGATAAAGAGGATCACACAAGGCCCTGCTCGAAACATATCTATTGTAACATCTGTATCAACCAATATAAGAAAATAGTTTGAAATAATACAAACATATTGGCAATTATTCATCTATGAAGTGAAATACTAAAATACAGAGTTTGATATTATGGTGACGAAGGAGAAAACAAAATCATACCTCCGATAAGAATATGTGTTCTTTGAGCTGTTCGTGGAAAAAAGAAAATGGAATTGAGATCAGGATGATTTATAGTTGGCCCTGAAATATTTTAATTGTTTGTACCTCTCTACCAATCCCAGCCAATCACAACTTTTCTTACCCCAATAAAAGGAGGCCAGCATTGGAGGCCAGAATTGTTTAGTTCTTCATGGGTGACGAAGTAGTTTTGCGTTGCAAGTTCTGGGCTGAATTTTTCACCTTTCTGATTTACGCTCATTATATTTTCTGATATTGGATTTGTGAGATTGATTTTTAACCTTTGGAATTACAAACTCAGACATAATTTTATTGGTTTGAGCCAATGTTGTTTACGTCAGCTATATATATTATTATTATTATTATAAATATTATTTTGAGTGCTGTAGTAGATATATCACAAAATATCCCATGTCAGCCAATTAATGATGATGACCAGAGGGTACTTGCTTTAAATGTTGTGTCGATAATAACATCTATATCGACTGAGATAAGAACAATAGTTTGGAAATAATACAAGGATATTGGTAGTTAATCATCTCAGAAGTGAAGTACTAAGTTATGAAAAGCAGTATCAACCTGCCACCATAACCAAATGTCAATAATCATCTTACATTGGATATAAAAAAACTCCATAAAAGGCACCACTAATATCTTATGAAGTGGTGGTGTTGTTATACATGGGTTACTGTCATCTAGTGGTCTTGAGTTCAATCTTTAGGTCAGGTAGACTAGTGCTAATTTAGTGGGAAATAACTGACATCACAAAATATCCCATGTCAGCCAATTAATGATGATGACCAGAGGGTACTTGCTTGAAACGTGTCTATAAATCCCTGAAATGAAATACTAAAATACTGAGTTTGATATTATGGTGACAACGTAAAAAACAAAGTCTTACCTTGAACAAGAATTTGTCTCCTTCATGCTGTCTGTCGAAAAAGAAAATTGGAATTGAGATTGGGACGATTTATAGTCAGTCTTGAAAGATCCTAATTGTTTTTGCTTTCCTACATGTATCGACCAATCATAACCTTTCTTACTTCAATAAAAGAATGCGACTTTTGCTCTTTGTGGGTGATGAGGTGGTTGTGTGTTGCGAGTTCTCAGTTGGGTATTGACTGAAATATAATGTCTGCAACAACATCTATATCAATCAAGATAAGAACAATAGTTTGGAAATAATACAAAAATATTGATAGTTACTCATCTCAGAAGTGAGGTACTAAATTATGAAAAGCAATATCAACCTGCCACTTCTATCTGTCAATCATCACAGGCAACTTCTCCTGCCTCCCATAAGCATGGACCAAGTGAGTCTCTCTGAGAGCAATACACTGCGCCTCCTCGGCCTTACCCTCTCTTCCAATCTCAAGTGGAACCATTACATTAAATCAATAGCTAAATCCACTGCTAGAAAGGTTGGGTTTCTGTGTCAGGCCAGGATGTTTCTTCCTCCCGAATCCATCTTGCATATATACAAATCAGCCATCTGTCTGTGCATGGAATACTGCTGTCATATATATTGTCAGGTGCACTCGCTGTTCATCTCAGTGTTCTTGACAAGCTCCAAAGGAGAATCAGTAATGTGATAGATACCGACTTGGCTGCTTGACTCCAGCCACTTTCTCACCGACAGGATATGGCTTCTCTCTGTCTGTTCTATAAATATTTTCATGGCTTCTACTCCAATGAACTTAAGTTGCTGGTGCCCCTGCCACAGGTATTTACTTGTGCAACCAGACTGGCAACTGGGTCCCACACATTCACAGTTAGATCAATCAAATGCAGACTACAATTCTACTCCAGTAGCTTCTTTTCTCACACTTCCTGCCTGTGGAACTCGCTTCCATATTCTTGCTTTCCTGATGGCTACAACCTTCAGGAATTTAAATGCAATGTCAATACCGATCTCTTAACTACTTGACTCTAGTTCTTTCCACATCACCCTGTATATCTTTTCCTTTCTCTCTATCTTTGCAACTGTCATCACACGTTGCTTCATTCTGGCAGCAAACAACATCTTAGCTTCGTTAAGTATCCTTTTACACTTATTACGAGCTGAAGTGAAAAGGCGCCTGTTTTGTTCCGACGCATAGTTAGGATAGAGTCGGAAGAAATGATTCCGGTGGGCAATGGCAGCCGAACAAGCAGGTGAGAACCATGGAGACGAATGAGATTTAAGCTGGAATTTCCTAGCAGGGATGAAGGCATCGATGCCAGCCTTAACCCAGGAGGAGACCTCGGATGCACATTCTTCGATGGGAAGACTGAAGACGTTGTTCCAAGGGATGTCACAGAGGAAGTCTCGGAACGAATCCCAGTCTGCTCTTTGATAGCAGTAGGATATTCTACTTGTCTGGGTTTCATGGGTCGGGCGGGAGTGGAGTGAAATATTGACGGACACTACAGTGTGGTCAGAGTTTCCAAGTGGGCAGAGTTGTCTGGTAGTGCAAGAGTCTGGGATGGAAGTGAAGCAGAGGTCTAGAAGTGAGTCCCTTCCGTTAGGGTTGTCGGAGAAACGCGTGGGGAAGTCCACTACTTGCGTAAGGGATTGGGTGATTGAAAAGTTCATGGTGTGGACACCAGCAGCGTCAGTGACAGCGTTCTTCAGCCACTTGGTGTGGTGGGCGTTAAAGTCACCAAACACGAATACATGGGCAGAGGGATGGGTAGAAATGGCTTTGTCAATATTGTCAGAAATGATGTCAAGTAACGAACAGTCAGGGGAGGAAGGAGAGCGGTAGAGAAAGAAGAGATAGCTAATCGAGCTGAGAAGTGAGAGGCAGAAGCACATGAAAGAATGATCTGGGGATTCTAAAGATGACACCCTAGCTAAAGGAAGGTGTTCGCTGACATAGACACCAAGCCCATGCATATGAACATTGGAGTCCTTCCTGAAGAGGGGATGGTAGCCAGGAACGCAGAACTCAGATGAGGGGATAAAAGGGTTAAGATTAGTTTCACATAGGGCTAATATATCAGGTGAGTTATTATGGAGGAAAGAATCTACGCTGGGGAAGTTGGTGCGGATGCCACGTATGTTAGTGAAAGAGATGCAGACAGGTTTAGGCTTCCTTGCAAAATAATTAAAATATCTGTCTACCTCTTGAAAAGTTATAAAATATGTTTTTTTTTAATGTTTACTAAATAATACAATATATTTTTCCTGTTTTTTTGTGAAATCATTAAAAATATTTGTTGTTTGTTAATAAAGCACTGAATATATTGTGGAGTATTTCATTGGAATTAATCATGAAAAACATTAAAAGAATGTTTTTTTTAATTTTTTTCTTTATTTCTGTTCAAATTAATTTCTTGCAGTGCCATCCACTTACATGAGGTCCATCAAGTTAACCAAATCACTGAATGACTGCTTCAAACAAAGAGTTGATTGATTTAAAGAACACATGCAAGCAATACTTACAAGTGTGAAATCTTATGAACCAACTGTTCAGCGAAGAACAGAATTTAAATGATGGCCGCTACTTATATCATTTCACAAGTCACAATTGGTGCAATCATTAACATTTTTTGTAACTTTTTCATGAAATTTTTCAGAATTGACTCTTTCCTTTACACATTATTAAAAATTGACTCCTTGGTTTATATATTATTAAAAGTAACTCTTGTTTACATATTAAGAAATGACTTTATACATTATTAAAAAATGACTCTTCACTTTACACATTATTAAGAAATTATTGTTCACTTTACATATTCTAATGCCTAAAATGGCAATAGAAAGCAAAATTCAAGAGCAGATATATGATTAATGTTTTATTTTGGAAGTTTACCCAATATTTTCTGGGTTACAAAATCCTTTTTAGTTTGTACAAACATTAAGTTTGTAATGAAAGAAAATAATCAAAAAGTAATTTTTTTACATGAATACTAAAGTCTCTCTGGATCAAAATTGATGAAGGTGTTAGTTCTGAAAATTTGTTTGGCGTAAATTTAATTAAAGAAATATATTTCAAATTAAATCAAGTTTAATGAAATGGGAAATTTATTCTACTTTTATCAAAAGTGTAAATTAAAATTTAAAAATTCAGTAATGTTTATGGGATTCTAATATTTTTTGATTTATTTAAAAAATAGACTGATTTTTAAAATATTTTTAAAAATTTATTTTTTACATTTAATTAATGTGTGAAAACTTATATTTTGATTTTTAAATGCAGCTGATTATCTTGAAATAATTATATTTTTATACAATATAATATTTCTTGATGCAATTTGTTATTAAACAAATTAAAGTTTTCCTTAATGAATGTTGTCTTGTCATATAATCATTAATAAATAATTTAACTGAAGGAAGTTGAATATTTTTTTGAAATTTAATAAAGTAATTTTTCATTGATATTTCTATTCAAATAAATTTGATTTTTTAAAGCTTAAAATTAAATATCAATTTTTATTTTTTAAGAGTATTTAATCTCTGTCCTGTTCTAAAATGAAAGAATTTATGTGTTTAAGTGCACTAGCCCCACCCCTCAACAAAAAGCCAAAAAAACAAAACATTTATGAAAATGTATCTTTCCAGAAATTAATCATTTTGTTTGTTTTTTTTTTTTTGCTTTTTTTTGGGCAGTTTTTGTTTCATATTACAATAAGCTCCCCAAATCATGAATATAATAATCCCTTTTTTTTGTTTTTTTTTAATTTTATAGATTTTAAGAGCAGAGTTTAGTTTGTCATGTAAATTCATTGTACACTGATTCAGTCATTTAAGTGTCATATGTGATACACTCTTTGGCGATCATGTCTCGAAAGAGCCATGACTGACTGGGCAGTAGAATTTTCCTGCAGTAGATTGCTATTACTTTCTATGGTAGACTGGTTGCCAACCAAGGCTATAGAACCCAATATCTCCTGCTATTTAAGCCATAGCTGGAGGGAGAAGAGACAGATTAATACCTTTCCCAAGGATATTTGTGTGTAAGTGAATACAATGAATTGAACTGGAATTCGAACTTGGTTCTCTGATTTCTCATTCTGAGCTGATATCCATTGCACCGTAACACACATTCTAAATAAAGGTATGAAAAAAATTAAAAATAAAAATTAAGAAAATGAAAAAGTTAAGCCAGAATCATATATTGCAACATTTTTAAAATTATTTATAATTTGGTAAGCGTTCATAGCCAAGGATGCATTCCAGAAGCTGAGTAGAGTATTAAGAGACAGGAAAGTTTTGCTAGAAACAAAGAAGAGAGTACTGGATTGTTATGTGATGCCTGTCCTTCAATATGGCAGCCAATGCTAGACAATTTCATCAAAGATTAAGGAAAGACTTGAAGCAACCGAAATGTGGTTCTACAGATGGATTCTGAGGATACCTTGAACCGAACATGTGTGTAACGATGAGGTTTTGGAGAGGATGCGAACGAAAAGTAGAGTAATAAGAGACAGGAAAATTTTGTTGGAAACAAAGAAGAGAGTACTGGATTGCTATGTGATGTCCGTCCTTCAATATGGCAGTGAATGCTGCACAATCTCATCAAAGATGAAGAAAAAAATTGAAGCAAATGAAATATGGTTCTACAGAAGGATGCTGGGGATACCATAGACAGAACATTTAAGCAATGATGAGGTTTTTGGAAAAATGGAAATGAAAAGGATATTAATACTTAACATGAGGAAAAGACAGATAAAAT
Source organism: Ascarosepion bandense (assembly GCA_037127315.1). Lineage (NCBI taxonomy): Eukaryota > Metazoa > Mollusca > Cephalopoda > Sepiida > Sepiidae > Ascarosepion > Ascarosepion bandense. The sequence continues at coordinate 2,933,305 of JBBBDQ010001640.1, read as the reverse complement.
TCCTGGGATATGTAATGAAGAAAGAGGGATTAGAGAATCTGATACTCACAAATCATCCCTTGTTTCCTGTTTAGGATGCGGTTTCCGATTTTCTCCTTTCCAATCTTCTCACATTTTTTTTTTCAATTGGAGTAGATAGACTAAATTATCGCCCGGTTCACACTCCACCCACGTCTATTGAACAGGTGAAGAGGCTCATCGCTTTTTCCCTGTTTAGGATGCGGTTTCCGGTTTTCTCTTTTCCAATCTTTTCACTCCTATGTAGCCCCCTGCACATCAGTGGTGTTACAGCCTTGCTCGGGGTGATATGATTAAAAAAAAAAAAATCAGATAGAGGGAAAAAGAAACAGGGAAAAGCAGTGTGTAACATACTTGACAGACTTGAGCAAGTAGATGGCAGAACGGGGTTTGGGTAGGGTAACAGGAGAAAGTGTGCTAAGAGCCACCAGGGATAGGGAGATGTGGAAGGCCATGATCACCTACATTCTGAAAGGACAAGGTGTTCACCATGTCCACCATAATTTATGAATATAGAATACAGTGCAATATGTAATCTGTTCAATGAAACAACGTCAAAGAATAATACTCACGAGTCAGACACTCTACTGAATCTGACTATATTGTCAATACTTGGGGAAAATATTGTTGCCTTTATACATGTCGCATTGAATATTTTGAGCCTTTTGATTAGTTAACTCTTCTATTGGTGAACTATCAAATGAATCAGCTCATGGCTGGCTCACTAGTATACAAGGGTACCCAAAAACTCCAACACAAGGTACATTGAAGAAGAAGCATTAATTTAATTCAAGTTGAATTTGTTGCATTCACTTACTTATTAATACCTTTGGAAAAGGTATGGATCCATCAATTCTTCTTCCAGCTATAGGTTAAATAGTAGGACAGATTGGGTTCTATAACCTTGGTTGGCAAGTAAACTACCACAGAAAGTAATGGGAACCTACTGTGGGACAATCCTCTAGTTAGTCATGTCTCTTTTGAGACATGATCACCCAAGCATGTATCACATATGGATCTTCTTAACTGACTTATTGACTAAACATGAAAATAATTTTAGTAAAAAGTGATAATTGTTTGGAGAGCTGTGTAAAAAAAAAAAAAAAAAAAAAAAAAAAAAAGAAAAAAAAGCCCCCCCCCTTTAAAGCATTTAGAAGAGAATTCTTTTTCATTTGATCTTCTTTCAATTCATAGAAATCCAGGTTGATTTCTGATTTACAGGAATGAGTAGCATCAACCACTCATTAACAATTTACTTGATATTTTAATGCCCCGTTTTCACCATAAATCAAAATGTCATCCCTCCCACCTTTCCAAGATTGTCTGCCTCAAAAGGTGCATTACAAACAACATGTATATCTTATTGAAAAACTTTTTCATATTAGTACATAAACATTTAAAAATATTTTATAAAGGAGTTTTAAAAATTTAATAGTAATAGAAAATGTTGGATGTACAGTAATTTGTTTTAATTCAGAACTAATTATAAAATAAATAAAAACTAAAGCATACCTCACTAAACAAAAAGTTCAATAGAATCCCATGGTAATTCAATAAGTAAAATTCTGTAAATAAAAATCAAGAAAAATTAAGATCCCCTAATGAAAACCCATAAATCCTTTTTTGCGAGAAATGACCCCCTGGTTGAGAACCCCTACTTCAAACTGAAGTTGTAACAAGGACATTTTTACCAACATCACCTTATACTTCAGTGGTGTTGTCTTTACAAGATCTTAAAAAAACGAGAAAATACTCTTAAAACTAATAATTATAATTATAGTCTTAAGACTATATAATTATAGTCTTAAGACTATATAATTATAATTATAGTCTTAAGACTAATAATTATATCAGTCAGAGTTACTTCCCTTTGTTCTCTTTAGCTTCGATCGTATAAAAACAACACTGTTGCAATTATGAAAGCTTAAAGAACAAATATCTGAAAGAATAAAAATATTTTCTTTGATTTTTTTTTATTCTTTCAATCTTTTGTAAGTTTTTTTTTTTTTGCTTCTTCAATTTCCCTCAGTATTTTTATTGAATTCATTTTATTCTGGCCAAGATGTGTATCTGTGCAATAAAATGGAATTTACAGATTGAATGTTTTTTTTCTTTTTAATTTTCTAATTACACTTTACGTGCCAGGGGTATGAGACCAAATTAAGACAAGTTTAGACATGATAAGACAAACTTTTTACCCAGTTACCGCGACAGCGTGGGCTGGTTTATCTTTGACCAGTGGCCTGAGCATCCATGCTTGGAGTGGATTGTTGATTGCCACTGTAGCCAGCGCAACTGACGATTGCAGGAGCTGGACTATTTTTGGCTCTGGCCCGAGATCATGAAGTAAATATAAATATAATAGTTACTCTTATTGTAATAATAGTCCACCCACTATTTTATTGTGCAGTTAAAGTCTCAATAGCCAAATGTGCTTTAATTAATAATCATTAGTAAATAATAATAATTGTTAGCAAATAATAACAATAATAATAATTGGAAAAATATATATCTTTGAAAATTCACATATGATTTTTTAAAAATAATAGTAAGGAATTAAAAACGTGCAGGTAGTGTAATAAGTAAGCTGCACTTGGGGTAATTTTACGCAGTACTGGAAGATGCCACACAACCAAATCATTAATCTAAAAACGTGAAACTTGCTCTTAAATAAGAACTGTAGGGATACAAAAAGTTTTCTTTTAGTTGACATAGTTACAAAGGTCAGCTGCAATGTAGAGCTTGTGGAAGAAAGATACAGTGGTAGGTCTTATAGAAAAAGCCAAATGGCCTCACCAGGTTGAGAGAGAAACTGCCATAACTTTAGTTTTTTCTCCAGAAAATATTACAAGTGAGCTTGTGCTCATTTTTACATACTGTTTGTTGTTGCATATATGTTATAATTTCTTTGTATGGGAAACATATTGAGACTTTCATATGGATGTCATGCATGGCACCAAACTCATTCATAAATATTGTAAACCATCAGTCATATACAACAACTTTTTCAGAACAATAGTTAAAGGTGGCTTTGATCAAATAAAGCCTGTAGGTCTTTGTAAGGATCACTCTTCTTTGAATCATGTGGACTGATACTAATCGCAAACAAAGAATCATATACCAATACCATTTGAGGATTTTCAACAACGGCAAATGCAACTCAATGAGAAAATAGTCCTATAATCTAGATTTTGATATTCCACACTATTTTGAACAAAAAAGTTAAGAAGAAAGCCAATACAGGAAAGAGCAATGTTAGGGAATTTGAGAAACCTATTTTCCTAAAAAAGTTCTTTTAACAGGAAAGATTTTATAAATCTGTTGCAATAGGCTTTCTGTCTGTGAATGTTCCTAAGAAATTGTTTTAATACAAAATATTTTATAAAATAGTAGTAATAACCTCCTGGTCTATGAATGCTGAAGATTTATATGAAAATGGCTAATATTATCATTACCTTTGATGTATAAAGTAGAATTAGTCAGCTGAGTTCTCTTTCACCTTAATGCTTTTGGGAAGGCATGCCTATTTAATCTCCCTCTCTATTATGGGTTAAAAATCTGAGAAGACCTGTAATTGACATTGCCACATGAAACGTGCGTGAGAGAACTGACAAACTGCGGGTATATATTGTAACAGGTTTTATTTCCTTTACAGTACTTGTGCAGCTGTGAAAACCCGTTGGCACCTCGTGTGGTCTGCACTTGAGTTACTCCCTAACAGTACCGAACGAATGTGCTGCCACTGGAGATAACAAATTTACGTCTGACCTCTTAGAAGGTCTCAATCCAAAACACTGTTAAGGGGTTTCTATTTCTTATGCAGAGACCAAAAATCCTATTTTCTACAAAAGGTTGCCGTAAGACAGCTTATTTGTTATATTTTTATTTACTTATTCAAACTTTACTGTTTTGTCTCATACTTCTCATTTAGACTTTATTATTGTTTTACGTTATCCTAAAATATAAGGAACTATATTTTCTGGCCACATTGTCCCAAGGGGTGATAAGGCCGCTAGTCAAGAATACAGGGTTCATTTCGGCGAGAAAACGAACCTGCTGATTTTTACATTGGGTTTGGTAGCAAATGATGCCTGGCGGCAGCTACAAGATCAAGTTCTCTAACCATGAGTGATAGCAAGTCTAGTAGCAGGAAAGCACTGACTTCAAAACCATAGAGAAGGCCATGGGAAGCCATTCCGCTCAATAACCTAATCCCATGACTTTCATGTAAATTCGGCTTACGGCCATATCATGTTGAAACACCGGTTCTTGTACAAACATTGATGTTAAGCAATGTTGAACCTGGTTAGTACCTAGAGTTGAGTTCCAATTCTAGTCAGGTTCGTTATATTCATTTACATACAAATACTCTTGAGAAAGGTATAAATCCATCACTTCTCCCCCAGTTTTTTTTCTTTTTTAAATAATTCACCTCAAACAAGGCAATAATGCCACTAAAATACAAAGGATCACTGGGAATGAAAGAGAATGCAAAAGACTTCAGAAGAAACCAGATATCCAATCCTAAAGAGGGAACAAGGGTCAAACTTCTACTTCTGTTCAAAAGACCAGGGACGATTGTGAACCAGATGATAGGTGAATCTATCAACTCCTATTGCGGAGAAGAAAAAAAAAACATATTGGGTTTTCTAGAGAGTTCATGCCGATTTTTAAGAAAAATTAAAACACAAAACTAAATTATGCCATTAAAAATTTATTCAACTAGATAAGAACCATTTTGTTGTGCAATCTTTTTCAATTTAAAAATTTCATCTTCTCAGAATGTTGCTGGTTTCTCGGCAAAGAACTCATACCGGGTGAATATGACAGGTGGGCTAAAATATCCCAGCCAAGCTGCAGCAAGCTTTGCTGGGTCATCAAAGAAACGTGAGGTCTGGCATTATCCTGATGGAAAACAAACACCTTTTCTTTTGTAAATTCTGGGCATTTTTCTTGAATTTTTGCCTTTAATTCATGCAATTGCGAACAATACTTTTCAGAATCAATTGATTGATTACTTGGCAGAAGATCATAACTTCACTCGTCAGGGCTTGGATTAAAAATAAGCCCTGACGAGTGAAGATATCATGACGGTGCCTTCACAAAACTTTGTGGCCGGTATGACTCTGCTCAGTTCAGTGACAAACTTCTCCACAGTAATCCTATATATATTATATATATGCATAGGTATGGATATCGATAAATATACACACATATATACATATATATATATATTTATAAATATACCCATGGATATACACACACATATATAAATATATTTCTGGTGTTAATAAAACAGTGCTCGATGTAATATAACAGAGCTATAAAATATATATTAATAAATTTTTTACTAAAGGCCATGATAAATTTTAAAACAAAAAAACATATCAGTTAACTAGTTTCGTCCCCTCTCATCAGAACTGTAAACGGTGAAACAAATTATAAAAAGAAAGTCTGTTGCAGATGACATGAATGTAACTTATTCTTCTTCAAAAATCAAATCCCTCTTCAAACTAAGTTTGTCATTTCACTTGTATGTAAAGTTATTTTACACCCACCATGTTAATTTTGTTATTTATTATTTTGAATGTAGTTGTGGACTCGACTACATAGGTAGAATGACGCAGCAGTTAGATGTCAGGATTAAACAGCATGTAGCTGCTAAAATACTTAACAAAAATTTTTTGTGTGGTGATACCATTCAAAATATATACGGGCCCTCTATAGTGAATCACTTGATTAGTTCAACCTGTGCTGTGAACTGGTTCTCTGTTTTGGCCAGAGCACACTTGTTATTCCATCTGAAGGTGTTGGAGATGCTGTTCATCAGGTCCAGTGACCCTCTCTTTGTAAACAAAGAGACTGTTTGCTTCGGCTTACTTTGCTGTGTCTCTATCATCTTTACATGCTATAACTTTTATTATTTTCCCCTGTCCCTTCATTTAAGTCATCCTCGACAGACTTTCTTTTCATAATTTGTTTCCTTGTTTACAGTTCTGATAAAAGGGGATGAAACTAGTCGACCAGTGTTTTTTTGATTTTAAAATTTATCATGACCTTTAGTAAAATATTTATCACCTTTAACTCCATAATATGTTTTTGTACCATTAAAAACATATTTAAATATTAATAAATATACATATTATACTAAATATATAGCATGTCTTAGAGTTTCATGCCATACGCAATCATCAGGTGGTGCATATTATGAACTGACCATTCCAGAATTTTGGATTTTTGGTTCTCATGTTTTTCCTAGTAGTTGTATGTTATAATGCTGGGATACTGTTTTTTAATTGTATACGTTAATTTAACTTGGGGTGAGACTTAAACATGAAATTAGGAAGTAAAATCTTAAAAGTTAAATTAATATTAATAAGTAGGTTATTTTTTTGGGTGGAGGTTATACATTTTGTGCTTCTGGGTCAAGGGAGATTCTTCTTCTTTTATGTGCTTTTTCCTTTCAGGACGTAGGCGATCATGGCCCTACACGTCTTCCTATCCCTAGTGGCTCTAAGCACACTTTCTCTTGTAACATCTCACAACCTCTGTTCTATCATCCAATTGCTCAGGTCCTTCCAATATGTTATCCACTGCTTTCCTCTGTCTATTTTCCCCTCTACCTGGCCTGTTAGTATCAGGTTCTCCAAGTCCTCCTTCCTGATTGCATGTCCCAGGAATTCAGCTGTCTCTTCCTGATGCTCAATATTAATTTCCTTTTCGTTTCCATTCTTTCCAACACCTCATCATTGCTCACATGCTTAGTCCATGATATCTACAACATCCTTCTGTAGAACCACATTTCAGCTGCTTCAATTCACCTTCAGATCTCTGTATCGCACTTTCCATCTTCTGTTAGAACACTTCCGAGACTTTAATAGAAAAATAAAGTAATAATAAAATAAAAATACATTGGGGAATCACATCTCTGTTAATCTGGGTCGATGTATTTGAGCAGATATTTATTTCTATGATTGCATGTGGTCATCAATTCACTTCTTTTGTTTCACCTGATAACATAGTGCATAAAATTCTGAGTCATGCTATTGTCGGATTTTGTAAAACTTGATTGCACGGAAAATCCAAGCTTACACACACCTATACCTTTTCATGAGCCAATAAAAAAGCTATTTTCACTAAATTTTACCATGTGCCTACATCGGCAAAAACAAAATAGATAAATCTCTTATTCTCCAATCAGAAGCAAGGAAAAAAAATCTTAAAAAGTTAATCTGATTCTATTTTTCACAATCACATAAATACGCATGATTTTGTCTTTCTCTTCAGAGAGCCACGGGTCGTCTAAGTGACATGTCAAAGTGAGATGCATTTTCTTACTCTCTCACTTTCTCTTTTTTCTTCATGTTCGGTCAACACAGAAAGAAAGAACATCACAGAAAGCTAGTAGAGATCTGACTCACACCAAGCCCAGCTGACCGGCATTTTTCACACTCTTTCACACTCTCTTTCACACTGTACTAATTGATTCTCCCCTTTCCTCATTTACTTGTCAGCAACAAAAAAGAAAGAGGAACAAAGATATTTATATTCTCATTCACACCCAGGACAAACTTTCATCTACTACAATTGTACATACTTCCAGTGATATTAGTTTTGTTTTTCTTTACAAATCCATTTTGTCTGACTTTAAAAAAAACTAAACTCTTAAACCCACACTTCTTTATGCAGAACTTTCAAACATATGTGTTATTTCAAAACAACAAAATTGATGCCATTCTACTCTTATTAATACAAATGAGTCTCTTTTATTTTTTGTTCAACCTTCTGATTCTCTCAAATGTGGCTGGCTCGGTTATGTTTGGCGATGGCCATTTCGTAGCCAAACGTGATCCCTACATTATAGATGTAGGATAATATATATATATATATATATATATATATATATATATATATATATATAAAGAGTCTGATCAAAGAAGTATTAAATTTGCTTCTTTAAAATGAAAACTACAATACATATCAATTCTGCATTTAATCTCCTTTGAAGCAGCTCCATTCAGAAGATCTACACTTTAATCAGTGTCATATTGCATTCTCTTGGATCTCCTTAATGACTTAGAATGTTCTTTTCAAGGGGGGGTTTGATTTTTGAAGAAGAAAAAGTTGTAATGGGCAAGATCTGGGTAATATTGTAATATAACAATCTGGTCCCACCCGAGGAAAGGCTGATGCAAGCGGGGGTGTTTTCCGGTCGTTGAAAGGAACGGATGTTTGTTTGACCTTATTTCCGGCAGTAGCGGAAATGGCTACAAGAGGCAGACAGAACAGGTGTCTCTGAGAATTACGTGGGCGTGCGTGGGCGAGGCAAAATCCGGAAGTCCCGGTTTGGAGATTATAAAAAGACCTCGGCGCACGGATTTCAGACAGAGAGACGAGGAGACGGAGACGAGAGAGCCAAACCAGACCAGAGGAGCAACAGATACGACGACACTCCCCCGTCAACCCCTTAGAGGCGCGCTCTCTCACTCTCTGTTCCCTAGGCTACACGGTTCATCGTCATTAATAAAAATATAACTTATATTTTTATATATATGCGTGTTTGTTGTTTGTCGATATACAACAGACTTGAAATTGGTGCCTAGTGACTTGCTGTTTTGGGACAACAAAACAGATAGATACTAGCTGGTTTACCACGGCGACGATTGAAAATTCAACGGACTTAAAACTACCAGATAGAAAGAAAAAAAGAAGACGAAAATATATAGCAGCCGCACGACTATAAAACATCAGCCAAGGTAGGTGACTCATTGATTTGATAGTGTGTGTGTTCTCTGCTCGTGTTTATAATAAGTCCAGTTAGAAAAAAAAATGCATACTTTTGCCGATCTGGCCCTAGAGTTGAAAAATATGGATTGTTCGGTGTCGAACACATTCAGGGTAGAACGGAGGGGGTGAAAGGACTGCATGTAGAGAGTAGCGCATAGGTTGGGGTTGGCGGGAGGATTGGAGTTGAGATATTTACCTATCTGTAAGTACAAAACATCTGAGTTAATGATTTATTTTTGTTGTAAATATTTTACCATATATGTGAAGTGAGTTTACTGGTATGTTGCTTAATTAATCTCACTTTTATTGAGTAAGTGAAATGCAAAATCATGTAAAGGAAGTTTCTTCTACTCTTTAAAGTGGATAATGGGATTAACTTGTTGATAACAATGTTTTCGTTGGGTTGTGCAGTGTTAGGTTTTCTTTTTTTGGATTTCTTTTCAATGACTGTACACTACAAAATGATTTACATTTCTATGGTTGTGAATTATGCTTTTGCGCAGGTTCCCATCAATTCAACATCCTCTGTGAATTTTCATTTATGTGACTTGGGAAATATCTTTTGAAGATATATTAATTTCGGAAAACTTTATATTGACACGGATAGACCTGCAGATTCCACAGTTGATCGGAACAAAAAGAAAGATACAAACGTGGAAAATTATTAATAGTATCTAAAGCATAAAGTAAATTATTCGTCTCTGGTTCAGTGGTTTGGTCCCCAATTACGCAGAAATTTCCCAATTTTTCAGTGGACACCATGCCGGTAGAATTGCGCGATATGGAGGAGATTCCTATCCGCAAACTAGTAAATACCTTGGAACAGATAGATATGGAAGGATTTAGTGAAGGATATGAAGAACTCCCGAAGAAGTTGACGATAGGGGTCATTGCTGGCGTGGTCGGCGTAATAATAATCCTGGGAATAATAGCTAGGAAGCGGATTTTTAAGTGTAAAAGAAGCAACAGTGCTTCGGGAAAGGAAACTGAGTTATCCGTTGTGAATAGTACTCCAGGGTCAACGGGTGTTCAACACTCAAATGTCTCTGCGTTAAACAGAGAGACGTCAACAAATCAGATATGCTTGGTTTCGAATCCAGAGGAAGTAGTTCAGGGAATGGAAAGCATTGTACAAACTAAGGAACTACGAGTCACGGGTCCATTTTTTTAAACTAAATTAATATAGATGAAACCTCTAATCCTCCACAAGTAAATTGCATGCGGATTAACGTTGGAATTAGGGTAATTTTCTTCATTTTCTATTGAACATTTCTCGGTCAGACTATGAATGATATGTACGGCAGATAATGGCCATTTTTCTGTGTTCAAACATAGTATGTTTGAAATTAAATTAAATTAAATGAAGTTACATGTGTAACAATAAACTCGAGCAGAAGCACACATGGTGTTGGTCAAAGGTCATTTACTCGATGTTAGTTTAGAAACTGGGGCGCGATTACCGCCTATAATCATGTGGTTATGCATCGAGGAGTCTACGCTTATGGACAGAGTCGAGAAAGAAAATGAACATTTTTAAGAACTTTGCCCAATTCTGTGAAAATGGATATTAAAAAAAAAAAAAAAAAAAAGGAGGAAAAAAGAAAGAAAAAAAAAGAACAATGAAACATCGAGCTGGTAGAACAATTTTCACGATGGACACGAACATTGTTGGGTTGCCGATGTAGGCTCCCCTATATATATATATTTTTTGTTTTTGTTGTTTTTTTTGTTTCGGCATGCACATATTTTGTTGTTTTGGCGTGCACATATTTTATACAATTGTCGGGCTTGTGTGGCATGGGGAGGAGAGTGAGGGTGTTGCGCTTAAAATGTTCTTAGGTGAACATTTTGGAAAATGGGTGGGCGAGGAATGTAATATAACAATCTGGTCCCACCCGAGGAAAGGCTGATGCAAGCGGGGGTGTTTTCCGGTCGTTGAAAGGAACGGATGTTTGTTTGACCTTATTTCCGGCAGTAGCGGAAATGGCTACAAGAGGCAGACAGAACAGGTGTCTCTGAGAATTACGTGGGCGTGCGTGAGCGAGGCAAAATCCGGAAGTCCCGGTTTGGAGATTATAAAAAGACCTCGGCGCACGGATTTCAGACAGAGAGACGAGGAGACGGAGACGAGAGAGCCAGACCAGACCAGAGGAGCAACAGATACGACGACACTCCCCCGTCAACCCCTTAGAGGCGCGCTCTCTCACTCTCTGTTCCCTAGGCTACACGGTTCATCGTCATTAATAAGAATATAACTTATATTTTTATATATATGCGTGTTTGTTGTTTGTCGATATACAACAATATGGTAGTTGCCAAATCTGGGAAGTGTTGTCTTTGACCCAAAACTGCTGCACAAGCCATGGTGACTGATGGAACCGTTGTTGGATGGTGATGGGACCAGATTCTACACACTTTCCTTGAAAGCACTTTCCTTCAAAGCACTGCCATTATCAAAAATTAATTTTGTTTCGGAAAATTTTTATATAATTTGATTTTCAAAAAGAAAACAAATTATACAGACACATGAAAAATTATATAAAAAATCTTAATGATAATACCTTGTCTGTCATTTTAAATGAAACCTATATATATAAAGATATACATCACAGGTTCACATCCCTACTTCTCAACATAGTCACCATCTTTATCAATGGCAACGTTCCATCTAAAAATGAGGGCATCTATCATAGGTTTGTAACACTAAGCTGGCTGCTGATGTGGCCAATTTCTTACAGTAGTTTCGATTTTTTTTATCGCCTTACTTAGCATCATCAGACTTCAATCTATTAAAGAAAGATACAATGAGGGGCAAAAATTATGGTGGTTATGCAGGAGAAAAAGCTGTTGTAACCAACTGACTACATCAACACCCAGCTGAATTTTATGAATTCATCGTATTGCATTGTTTTAGCATGAAAAATATTTTTCTTTCTTTAGAAATATAAATTAGATCGGCAGTCAACCATTGACACCAGTCATAGTGTCATAGGAAAAAGCTATGGGAAACCATTTTTTATCTTTCCCAAGAAGGCGTGACAATTTACAGATAACGAAGAGAAGGAATCTGTGGAACGACTACATCGAATTTATAGCTGCATTTTGAAGGATGCAGTCTTAAAAAATGTATGAAAAAATATTGATAGTACTGGTTGGGGTTTGTGAACGTTTCGAAGATTAAGGAAAAACTTGAAGCAGCTGAAATGTGTTTCCGCAGAAAGATGCTGCGGATATCATGGACTGAGCATGTGAGCAATGACGAGGTTTTGGAAAGGATGGAGACGGAAGGGAAATTAATACTGAGCATCAGGAAAAGACAGCTAAAGTTCCTGGGACATGCAATGATGAAGGATGGTTTGGAGAACCTGATGCTAACAGACCAAATAGAGGGAAAAAGCGACAGGGGAAAGCAACGGATAACATATTTGAAGGACCTGAGCAGGTGGATGACAGAACGAGCGTTGCGTGGTGCAACAGGAGAAAGCGTGTTAAGAGCCACCAGGAACAAGGAGATGTGGAAAGTCATGATCACCTACGTGCTGAAAGGACATGGCACATAAAAGAAGAAAAAAAGATATATTATTGGAGATAACTCTAAATTATGTAATTTTTGAGTTATTTCCCTTAGCTAGATCTGTTCGACATTTTGAACTTTCGTTTAAGTTATAAATGTATGACATCACCATTTATTCCTGTCTCAGTAAGAAATCTACCAAGGCTGATAAAGTAAACCTTGCTGTTGCTCTTGGAAAGGACCCCCAATCTGTGCTGTAATGAGGGTAAGAAATGGCTAGTAAATTTTAATGTTTCCAAAAACAAGCTGCACCCCTTTAACCACTATAGAGAAAATTTCCTACCTTTCATCAGTATGGATTATGCTCGTCTCCTAAAACACAACACACTGTCTCTCCTTGGCCTTGAAGGGGCCTCGGTGATGTTTGTCAAATTGGCCTTGTGCCAAACACAACCGACGTCCCCACAATTTAAAATATCAGAAAGTTGAAGGTTGGATATTTGAAAGTGGAAGAATAAAATATTTCGTTTTGTATGTTAAAGTAAAATGTTATTAACTAAATAGAATAACAAATTTGTAAGAAGAAAATATTCAAAGAGAAAAATGTACGTAGTTAAATGTGCCAGAGGTTGTTTTTTAAGCAGAGGGAAATATTATCGAATATTAAAGAAAATTATGGGATGATCTTGTAATTTAAATTTCAAAATACAAACACTAGCAAAATGCTAGATATACAAATCGGTCTAACGTTAAAAAGAAAAGAATTCTTGCAGATATCAACAAGCAGTTTGGCATACCAATTACGTGCCATGCGTGATGCACGCTTGGGTGACCGTGTCTTGAAAGAGACATGACTAACTGGATAGAAGATTTTTCCGCAGTAGGTGGCTATTACTTTCTGTGGTAGACCGGTTACCAACCAAGGCTATAGAACCCAATCTGTCCTGCTAACTCATAGCTGAAATGAGAAGAGACGGATCAATACCTTCGATTTTGAGTTTGTTTAACAGCATATCAACCGCTGTGGGTTATTTAATGCCAAAAAAGTGGGGTTTCAAGGTATTTTTTGTAATGTTTGGTTATAGTGAGAAGGTTTATTTAGTCAAATTTTGATAAAAATTTAAAAAAAAATTATTTAAAAAAACTGAAGATATTTTCTATTTTTGTATTAAAAATGTATTGCTGGAAATATTTATTTTTCCTTCAAAAATCTATATTTTTCTATAAAAGTCTATTTTTATACTTTCATAGTGTTTTGACCCCAGTTTGGGGGTTAACTATTTTCCCATAGCTGGGAATCTAACAGGTGCTACCACTTCGGGTCAGGGTGGATCTGGGAACAACAGCAATTAAGAGGTGGTTCCATGCTCCACACGACCTCCCAATCAGAGGCCTTTTTTTTAAATCGTATCACCCCGAGTAAGGCGGTAATGCCACTGATGTACAGGGGGCTACATAAGTGTAAAAAGATTAATTAGAAGAGAGTCAAGAGGAAGACGAACCAGTTAGAAAGGAGCAATAGAAAGATGAGAATGCAGGTGTGATGACAGTTTCAAAGGTGGAGAGAAAGGAAAGGATATACGGGGTGGGGAAAGAACTAGAGTCAAGTGGTTAATAGATGAGTATACCGGATGCAGTTTACCGTCATACCCAGGACTGATTAATACCTGTATTTGCACGTAAGTGAATGCAACAAATTCAACTGAAATTTGAACTCAGTTCTCCGATTTCCCGTTCCGCACCACAACCCACATCTTTTGGGCATAAACCTAATCGAAAAGAAACCTATCACCAAGTAAAAGAACTTTCAAATGAAATAATAAAAACGATTCTAAGAAGGCAATCCACAGTCGAGTGGGACGAATGACATTGGTTGTTTCCAGTCGGCTATGTCTCAAATATGATGCAAATACAAAAGAAATGGAATGACCAAAATAAAAAAGAAAGAAATATTATAATTATTAGGAAACCCGGTGGGAGAAAAAAAAAAAAGATGCATTTCATACTATTTTTAGTATTTATTGTCAAGTGAATAATTCTAAATGAAAATATAATGGTTCTTTTATTATTAGTAATTTGCAAAATTTTACAAAGCAAATAGCGACAATTTACCCATCGCAGCCTGTAGATTATATATATATATATATATATACTCTACCGGCCATAATTATTAGGCCACACCAGTGTTTTAAAAAAAATAATGCATTTTATACTATTTTTTAGTATTTATTACCAAGTGATTAATTTTAAATGTAAATAGAATGGTTCTTTTGTTAATACTGCACAATAACGTGTGAATCAAATGAATTCATAAACATTTAATAACTAGCAGTATAGTCCGGCGTTGCTAGGGTGTAATGAAACCTTTAAAACTAATCCATGGTCCTGGAGCTTAGACTCTTTGGACCTTGGTACGAAAGACTAAAAAGCAATAGTTGTTTCCAGTTAAAGCGAAACCGTAGACTGAATGAAAAATGAATGGATGTAAGTCAAATTTTGATTTCATGGTATCGATATCAAATTAGTTTTTTCGTAGTAAACTGAATTTTGAAGGCTAAATAAGTCTTCTGAGTAAACGGTATCATGGCTGAGACTAAGAACTACAATTATACCTACTTAGAGCCAAACCCGAAGCAAAAACTAAAATAAAAGGGCTGAAAAAAAAAAATAAAGAGATACAGGCAAATAAACACGCACACACTCACACAAACGTCTTGCCTTTTATATATATATATATATATATATATATATATATATATATATATATATATATATTATCGATTTTCTGCACTATTGTAAGAACTGCAACCTTGAAACTTCTGAATATCGTTTCTTATGTCTTTGTCTATGAGTGTATCAAATTTGATTAAAATAGGACCACTCCTTCTATAACCTGATTTTTTCGATTATCGATTTTCGATATTTATCGGGGGTACCTCGACTCAAAACCTAGCTAAGAACACTCGCAGACGCTTATAGTACAACTGTGTAAATTTTCAAGAAAATTAGTTCAGCTGTTTCGGAGTCTATAGGTAACGGACACACACACACACACATACACACACACAGAGACAAAGTTCCATTTATAAATAAGTTTAGATTACGTATTTTGCAGTTTCATCAATGAAAGAATGAAAAAAATTTAGGGTGTTTCGGACGAGTTCATATTTGCTCCCTGTAAAATTTTGCAAAGTAATAATAACAAAAGAACCATTCTATTTTCATTTAGAATTATCCACTTGGCAATAAATACTAAAAATAGTATGAAATACATCATTTCTATTAAAAAACTGGGGTGGCCTAATAATTATGGCCGGTAGTGTAGTTAGACCACAAAAATATCATCAAAGCTTCAGAAATAGAAATAGAAAACTCAAAGCAATATACCTTGAAAACAGAAAAAAAGCACATAAAAATAAACGTAAAGCAAATGAAAAGGAACGAAAGTCATTGTTCGTGAGAGAATTCTAAGAAATCGGCTTAAAAAATGCAATTTAAATACAGAAAAACCAAAGACAAATCAACAGTAAAACACAAACAGTAGAAAATAAAGCTAGATATGGCTAAAGAGAACAAAACAATCATGTGTCGACGATTTCATGAATATAGGTACCTCCATTAATTCGCTCAAAAATTATCCGACCATGATGGAAAAATGCTCTAAACTTAAAAAGAAAGTTTTATTGTCAAAATATTTCTGTTATTATTAAGAGGAAAGACCAAAGAATATTTTGATTATTAAATTATATTTTAAATCCTTTTTAGAACGTTTAAAATTTTAGTTGAAATCTTGTTTTGTTTTTTGCGTCAGCGGGGGACCCAATGATTATTATAGGAAACTTTATTATTATAAGAAACTTTATTATTATAGGAAACTTTAGCTTTTTTGCGATAAAAACAAAAAAAAAAAAACATTGATTTGGAAATTCTTGCCAAAATCTAAGTGTCGGATTTTAATTAAAATTTTAGGACTTATTCACAAATTAATGAACTTGCGGACGGCGAGTACATGAAGAGGAAAGGGGAGATAAAGAAATCAGCACGAGAGAGAAAGTGAGAGGATGCGCTGGGACATTTGTCTGTATGGTGATTTACGAATTCTCCTGCTACAGGTATTGACTCCCTGTTCTCTGCTCCTTTGTGACTGACTGATAAGGTTAATGTGCAGCCAACTCTCTCACGTGATCGGCTCCAATTGCAAGCTTTTTTTTTGCGTGTTATTGGAAGTTCAATTTGTGTTTTCTGTCCAATCGGAGTCCAGAACCACTAAATTTATTTTGGATCTTCAAAATTTGTTTTTTAGCGATTCTGATCCGATTTTGCGTGTGTACATTTTCAACTTGTTTTGTTTCAGATATTTGCTAGAATATTAACGGATTTGTACCCATATATTTATTTTAGAATTATTCTTTGTTTTGAAAATCTTCGTAAAAAAAATATTTTTTACACCTGTTACTCACCGCCTATTTAATTTTATGAAATTTCAAGAAATTAAATTTTATACCGCTTAATGCATATATTATTTCAATGTAGATTCCTTCGAGAATTTAAATCATCAATATATTTTTGTAAAATAGGACTACTAATTAGAAAAAAAAAATGATTATTTTAAAACTGTTAACCTTGTTTAAATGTATAATCATTTATATTTATACACATTCTTTTGAGAGAAGTGTATATTTATGAAGGATGTGCGTTGTGGTACAGTGGATATCGGCTCGGAACGAGAAACCGGGGAGCCGAGTTCGAATTCCAGTTAAATCCATTGTATTCACTTACGCGCAAATACCCTTGGGAAAGGTATTAATCCGTCTCTTCCTCCCAGTTATGGGTTAAATAACAGGACAGATTGGGTTCTATAGCCTTGGTCGGCAACCAGTCTACCGCAGAAAACAATGGCAACCTACTGCGGGATAATCTTCTCAGTCATGTCTCTTTCGAGACATGATCGCCCAAGCGTGTATCACGTATGGCACTTAACTGACTGACTGGTCAAACCCGCCAAAATTGAGAAGGATTCATTTTCAGTTTATGGGAAATTGTTTTGTTCTTATATATTAGCCAATAAAATATAGTGGCTCAGGAGTGAGCTGAAATTTTGAATAAAT
This sequence comes from Ascarosepion bandense, assembly GCA_037127315.1. NCBI lineage: Eukaryota > Metazoa > Mollusca > Cephalopoda > Sepiida > Sepiidae > Ascarosepion > Ascarosepion bandense. Next base: position 2,915,878 of record JBBBDQ010001640.1, on the reverse strand, counting down.
GAAGCTCAGGTCAGTGGCTATGAGAAGACCTTCTGACAGCAAAAGAAGAAGACATTGATATCAGAAAACATCAAAAAGTTTTCCTTTTACTTGTCATGCACAAAGAGACAAAAGACATTTGATGTTCCAGTGAAAATTCTCTTAAGGTTGGACATCCTAAAAAAAAAAAAAATAATTTCTGAAAAAATTTCTCAAGTACGAACTGTGTAAAAAGAGACTTAAAAAATACTGTCGCAGAAACGCCCGTGGGGCAATTAGCAAGTAAGTCTTTTCGCTTTTTTTTTTATCAAAGGGTGTTGCCCATTTGTTTTTTTATTACCTTATTAATTTCTCTTTTCGTCTTTTTAAAAATCTTTGTCTTTTCCTGAGTTGTAATTCTTTTCTATTTTTTGCTGTTGATCCTTTATCAGAAATTGTTACCCGGCCTTAATAGGAGTACAAAAGGACATTTTTGTGCAAATTTTGTTTGTACCTTTTTTTCGTAATTGTAAACTGTAAATAAATGTATTTTTCTTATTAAGATTTTACGCAGTGGTTGGATTGTGTTTTATAATTTTGCGCCTATTGATGTCTTGCTATTTTTACTACATTTTCGTGTCTGGCACAGGAGCATGGATTTGGTAGAAATAATATTTTTTATACAAAAATCTGCTCTGAATAGTAAAATAAACATGCAATATAAATCTAAGACATTATTTAATTTGAAAAGCTATTAATTGCTTTCACGAATAAAATATATTATGGACACTTTGTCTTTAAAAAATTCGCGATGAATAATGAATTTTTAAAAGAACAGTTTTCATTTTTTTAAAAATTTAATTAGAATAAAATATAAGATTTTAAATCTTTTAAATTTCTGTATTAATTTGTCCCGGTTAGGTTATATTGCTATTAAGTAAAAAGTATATTTACTAAATATAAATGGAAATGCTTAATACAATTCATCGACTAGCAATATTTGAAAAAGAATTACGAATTTTTTTCTGTTGATAAACGTGCCAATTTTTGTAAATACGGGCGTCCATATCAGAATCTAAGAGTAAAACTATAGTAAATTTAAAGCCAAAATACCTAAAATACAATAAAACATTAGGTTGCAGTGAATATTTTCCTAAAATTTTCAGATTACTAGGTAGTCTTCTATGCAAGCTACGAGGTTACGGTATTACCAGACGCTTGCTTGATCTGATCCAATTTTTTCTACATAACCGCATAATGATGGTCGTCTTGAATGGGCATGCCTCCACATCCGACGGTAGAAACGCTGGTGTCCCTCAGGGCTCTATTCTAGGCCCGACGCTCTTCCTTATTTTCATAAATGATCTCCCAGGCGAGATCAAGAGCCAAGAAGTCATCTACGCAGATGACACCACAATTTACTCCCGCATCAGTAAGAAACCCGGCGTGGCGTACACACATAATCTCGCTGCTGATCTTGAGAGGGATCTACATTCTGTGGTGAACTGGGGTAAGAAGTGGCTTGTCAATTTCAATGCGTCTAAGACCAAGCTGCTGTCTGTCAATCATCACAGGCAACCTCTCCTGCCTCCCATAAGCATGGACCAAGCGAGTCTCCCTGAGAGCAATACACTGCGCCTCCTCGACCTTACTCTCTCTTCTGATCCCAAGTGGAAGCACAACATTGAGTCAATAGCTAAACCCACTGCTAAGAAGGTTGGGTCACTGTGTTGGGCCATGACGTTTTTCCCGCCTGAATCCATCGCTGCATATATACAAATCAACCATTCGTTCGTACATGGAATACTGCTGCCATATATAGTCAAGCGGCCATGCTGTTCATCTCAGTGTTCTTGACAGGCTCTAAAAGAGAATCAGTAATGTGATAGGTACCGACTTGGCGGCTCGACTCCAGCCACTTCCCCAACCGACAGGATGTGGCTTCCCTTTGTCTGTTCTATAAATACTTTCATGGTTTCTGCTCCAAAGAACTTAAGTCACTGGTGTCCCTGCAACAGGTGTTTACTTGTGCAGCCAGACTGGCAACTGGGTTTCACCCATTCACAGTTAGATCAACGAAATGCAGACGACAACTCTACTCCTTCAGCTTTTTTTTCGCACTTCCCGCCGGTGAAACTCGCTTCAACCTCCAGGGATTTAAATGCAATGTCAATACTCATCTCTTAACCACTTGACTCTAGTTCTTTCTTCACCACCCTGTATATCTTTTCCTTTCTCTCCACCTTTGAAACTGTCACCACACCTCTATTCCCATCCTTCTCTTGCTCATTTCTAACTGGTTCGTCTTTCTCTTCACTCTCTTCTACTTAATCTTTTTACTCTTATGTATCCCCCTGCACATCAGTGGCGTTACCGCCTTGCTCGGTGTGATACGATTAAAAAAAAAAGTTAAAAATTATATACAAAAGGCGCTCGTTAAATTTTCCTCAAGGAAAATTTACAGATATATCCACCGCAGACAAAATTTATCTTTCATTTGTCAGTTAAGCTGTCAAGATGTCAACATCTTAAATAAATGACGACTGCAGTATTAAAAACGAATTTCTGAGATATTTCTTTTTTAAAAAAGTTAGTTGGATTTGTTTCATATAAGATTAATTAAAGTTTAGACCAGCTAACATTCCTCAAATGAAGTTTTCTGAAAAGTATATTGTATTTAAAAAAAATTGATAATGCGAACTAGACTATGATGAAATCTCACTAAAAATGGCGCTAAAAATCAGCAATTTTTGCAATTTTCAACCGAAAACTATTTCCAGTCAATTTAAATTAGTTTTGAAATACGGATATGCATTGTGGTGCGGTGGATATAAACTTGGAACGATAAATCAGAGAACCAAGTTCGAATTCCAGTTCAATTCATTGTATTCACTTAAACACAAATATCCTTGGGAAAGGTATTAATCTGTCTCTACTCCCTCCTGCTATGGGTTAAGTAGCAGGACAGATTGGGTTCTATAGACTTGGTCAGAAACCAGTCTACCGCACAAAGTAATGGCAATCTACAGCGGGAGAATCTTCTTTCTTTCGAGACATGTTCTTCCAAGCGTGTATCACGTATGACACCTAACTGACTGATTTGGGCTTGTTTGAAAAATTAAATTTATTTAAAAAATTAAATTTATTATCTTGAATTCAAAAGTAAAATAAAACGTTTTTATTTTTAAAATTTTTAAATCTGTAGATGTCTGGATCTGGCTCTTGATCAGCGATTGTTTTTCACTCTCGTCTGAGGATTTCCTCCCTGGACGACTTCCACTATTTCCGTGAACGTCATTTCAGGGGCTGTGACGTATTCGACATCGTTGACAATGCGGGTTGGCGAAAACTATTTAAACCATAGCTGGTTGGTTGTGTAGGTGGCCGTTGGCTCATAGGAGCTCTTCCGTCCTTTGACAGGTCTTGTTTTTGGTCCTGTAGGGTGCCCACTAGAAAGAAAGAAGAGAGTACTGGATTGCTACGTGATGTCAGTTCTTCAATATGGCAGCGAATATTGGACAATATCAACAAAGATGAAGGGAAAACTTTAAGCAGCTGAAATGTGGTTCTACAGAAGGATGCTGCGGATATCGTGGACCGAGAATGTGAGCAATGACGAGGTTTTGGAAATGATGGAAACGAAAAGGAAATTAATATTGAGCACCAGGAAAAGACAAAATGAAGTTCTTGGGACATACAATGAGGAAAGAGGGCTTGGAGAACCTGCTACTAACAAGCCAGATAGAGGGAAAAGGAAACAGAGGAAAGCAGCGGATAACATATTTAAAAGGCCCGAGCAGGTGGATGACAACGAGGGCTGAGAGAAGTTACAGGAGAAAGTGTGCTAAGAGCCACCAGGGATAGAGAGACGTGGAAGGCCATGATCGCCTACGTCCTGAAGGGACAAGGCACATAAAAGAAGAAGAAGGGGGCCCACACCACTCTCTTCACCGAGCTTGCACCCAGCGGGTGCGCCGGTTTAGTCGCCGACAACCCGATCCGTGGCAGATAGGAATGGGTTATGTGGTACCAGTAGCATACATAATCTGACCTGGCTAAATATGAAAGTATTAATTCTAATTTTGTAGATTAATATTTTAAGTTAGAATGTTCATCTATTAAATAAAATATTTTGTTTCTTGTCTGTTATTAGTTTATTTATTTGTTAAATATAGAAATCATTCCGAGCCGTTGTTCATCACACTAGCCGCACATTCAAACCTAAAGAAACCTGGGACTCAACGTTGCTTAACTTCGGTGATCGGATGGGAACCAATATTTTAAGGTGATACGGCCGTAAACGCAATGCTAATCTAATCTAAAGAATTAGCAATTTTGGGGATTTACTATTGCTGGTGGTTTAAAGAACGGGAAGGAGCGATAAATAGATAGACATCCGAACAGATGCGATCTGTTAGTACAATCTGGCTTCATTCTCTCTCCCCATTACCTTTCTGTCGAACTCGAAACTATGAGAAAGTACTGATGTTTTGGAAAGGGGACATTCCTTACTGGATAATGTATCTCGCCACTATCAATTGGGCAGAGCCACATGGCTGGGGACCCTTCAGTGTGTTTACAGGGTAAGAAAAGAAATCGACACTCATTATTTTAAGAAGTCTCATGTAGCCAAAGATATCAATTGCTGGTACATTTGTTTTTCTTCAAGAATCAGTTGGTGCGCAAAATAAAATCACCGAACCGAGTTCAAACACAGCCTAGTCTGCTGGGTTCACATTGTACTAATGTCTTTCGGAAAGGCATGAAACCATCTTTTTTCTCCCAAACTATGATTTAAACAGCAGAGTATTATTATTATTATTATTATTATTATTATTATTATTTTCATTTTATTTTATAAACAACAATCGCTTTTGTTTTCTTTTTAGTTCTCAAGTTGATGTGCGTGGGTGGTGCAGTGGATATCGGCTCTGAACGAGAAATCGGAGAGTCGAGTTCGAATTCCAATCAAATTCGTTGCATTCGCTTACGCGCAAATACCGTTGGGAAAGCTATCAATCCGCCGCTTCTCCCTTCAGCTATGGGCTAACTAGTAGGGCAGTTTGGGTTCTATAGCATTCGCTGGCAACCTATTGCGGGAAAATCCTCTGCCCAGTCAGTCATGTTTCGAAAGAGACATGATCGCCCAAGCGTGTCTCACGTATGGCACTTAACTGATTTCATAAAGATCCCTTTTAAAAGCTTAGCAAAGTATTAAGAACATTTCATTGCAAAGAACGAAAAAACTTTTTGTCACATATTTGGATCATTTTGAATAAAGTTCGTATTTTCTTGAAGTCAGATGAAAAAAAAAATCGATTTCCAACTTTATAGTTTATAATTCTAGTTTAGATACACGAATTAAAAGCGTCAGTTTAAACTGACGTCTTTTGTTTTTCAGATATTGGGACCATTTTGCTTAAAGTTCAGATTGATTTCTGATGAATAATATTTCACTTTCCAAGTTCATAGTTTAAATATTATTTTAGCTATATGACAAAAGGTGTCAGTTTAGACTGACTCTAGGAGGATACCTAAATCTAAATCAAAACTTATTTATAAATGGAACTTTGTATGTGTGTGTGTGTGTGTGTGTGTGTGTGTATCCGTTACCTATAGACTCCAAAACGGCTGAACCGATTTTCTTGAAAATTTACACAGTTGTACTATAAGCGTCTGCGAGTGTTCTTAGCTAGGTTTTGTGTTGAGGTACCCCCGATAAATATCGAAAATCGATAATCGAAAAAATCAGGTTATAGAAGGTGTGGTCCAATTTTAATCAAATTTGATACACTCATAGACAAAGACATAAGAAACGATATTCAGAAGTTTCAACGTTTGCAGTTCTTACATTAGTGCAGAAAATCGATAATATATATATATATATATATATATAAAAGGCAAGATGTGTGTGTGTGTTTGTTTATCTGTCTGTGTGTCCTTTATACAAATCCACAATTTTTATCCGATTCTCACCAAATTTCACACAAATATTCTTTAGGCTGAGTCTGAGTTCCAGGACCATGGATTAGTTTTAAAGCTTTCATTACACCCGAGCAACGTCTGGCTATACTGCTAGTTGGTTAATAATAGACATTTTCGAGAGCGGTAAGAATATATATATATATATATATATATATATATATATATATATATATATATATATATATATTAGCAGTATAGTCCGGCGTTGCTCGGGTGTAATAAAATCTTTAAAACTAGTCCATGGTCCTGGAGCTCAGACTCTTTGGACGTTGGCACGAAAGACTAAAAAGCAATAGTTGTTTCCAGTTAAAGCGAAACGGTAAACTGAAAGAAACATGAATGGATTTGATTTCCTGGTATCGAAATCAAATAATTTTTTTTCGTCGTAAACTGAATTTTGAAGGCTAAATAAGTCCTCTGAGTAAATGGTATCATGGCTGAGACTAAGAACTACAATTATACCTATTTAGAACCAAACTCGAAGCAAAAACTAAAATAAAAGGGCTGAAAAAATACAGACATACAGGCAGATAAACAGACACACACACAAACATCTTGCCTTAGATATATATTATCGATTTTCTGCACTATTGTAGGAACTGCAACCTTGAAACTTCTGATTATCGTTTCTTATGTCTTTGTCTATCAGTGTGTCAAATTTGATTAAAATCGGACCACTTCTTCTATAACCCGACTTTTTCGATTATCGATTTTCGATATTTATCGGGGGTGCCTCGACACAAAACCTAGCTAAGAACACTCGCAGACGCTTATAGTACAACTGTGTAAATTTTCAAGAAAATCGGTTCAGCCGTTTCGGAGTCTATAGGTAACGGACACACAGACACACACACAGACACACACACACACACACACACACACTCACTCACACACACACAAAGTTCCATTTATGAATAAGTTTAGATATTAAAATGAATAAGGAACGAAGAAAATAATTGCAACATTCAAAACATTAATTTAAAACAGTGCTCAATATAAAAATGGAGTTATGAATATTTATTATTAATTATACTTTTGAACATGGACAAACTACTACAAAATTGTATATTTTGTTTCGACATTGAAAGAACAATGTCTCATCAGGTCGTTAATAATGATGGTAATGAGCGTTTTATTAAAAAAAATTTAAAAATGTCAAAAAGCACTTCCTCCTTTTATTTTTGGAAATCTTTTGTTCGAGGTAAGAAGATATTAAAAAAGTGGAGAAAAAAGAAAGAGGGCAGAAAAATATGACAAAACAAAATGAGAAATCAAGAAAGGGAAAAGAAAGAGGAAAGGGAAAGACAGAGAGGAAACAAAAAACAAAGAGGAAAACAAGAGAGAAAGCACTGAGAGGAAAGTGCCAATGGAAACGGATAAGAGAGAGAAAGTTTAAATTTGGGCAGGAAGTGAATTGTAGACAGATATAGATATCGGTTACGTGGTGTCTGGGCTCAAATCTTTTTGCATAAAAATGCAGAAAGCAAAGAAGAAAACAAAGAGGAAAGAGTGAGAAAATGCACAGAGGGAAGAAAAGGGAGAGACAACAGAAACGGCTAAGAAACTGAAATTTTAAACTTTGGCCAGAGTAAATTGCAGATAGATACAGACGCCGGTTACATTGATTCAAACTAAATCTTTTGTGTATGTGATTTCATAATTAAAAAGAAAAATGCCAAACGGAGAAATTATTCATAAAATGTAAATTAGAGCATATTCAAAAACATAACACGAAGATATAAATTCATTAGCGCTAATAAAATAAACTGGAGAAATAAAATGAAAGAAACTAAAATTAAAATTAAAATTAAAAATTAAAAATTAAAATTAATATTAAAACTAAAATAAATTAAATTAGAATTAATATTAAAATTAAAATTTAAGGCAGTAAATAGATCGCAATTTAAACACATGAAACACGAGCGAAAGAAATTGAGCCCACTCAAATATAGCGTATGACGCGCGGCTATAAACAACGGCGTCCTCCTCTCGTATACAACTGCGCGACGACGTATTTCACCGTTCCGCTAACACAAGTAGTTCCGCTGCGACGTCGCAAGTGCCGTAGGTCGGAACAAGATTTTATTTATATATTAATTGGGAGTGGCGTCGTAACGCCGAATCGTCGTATGTCGGGAATGCGTAAACCGGGAACATACTGTATGCATTTGTGAAGCTAAAATCTGATCCTTTTCGATTAAAGCGTAAATCGTTATTTATACCCTACCTCACAATCTTTAATTCTTACCACCCCATCTTTCATTCACGTTACATACCTCATTCATCATTACTAATGACCAGCATGCCTAAAGTCTCGGTCACGATGACTTCTGACTTCCTGCTAGCATATTCAAACTTCTCACTATAACCGAACATTAAAAAAAACAAAACAAAAAACACCAAAAAACCTTAAGACCCCTCCTTTTTGGCATTAAATAACCCACAGAGATTGATAAACAAAACTCAAACTTAAACTCAAACTCCAATCAATGAATTTTACTCAAAAGACTTAGGGCAACCCGTTTTCAGGCAAGTTACAAAAATACAAGCACATGCATCGTACGCACTCACTAACACACACACACACACACACACACACACACACACACACACACACACACACACACACACACACATAGTCCTGGGTATGACGGTAAACTGCATCCGGCAGCAAGGCCTCTGATTGGAAGGTTGTGAGGAACATGGAACCACCTCTTAATTGCTGTTGTTCCCAGGTCCGCCCTGACCCAGGGTGGCAGCACCTGTTAGGGTCCCAGCTATGGGTAAATAGTTAACCCCCAAACCGGTGTCAAAATGCTATGAAAGTATTTACCGACAAAACTTTTTTGAATGAAAAATGTTACCAACAAAACTTTTTTGAATGAAAAATGTTACGAACAACTGTGATTTAAAATAAAAATACGTTTCTGGCCTTAAATGACCCTTTAGATGTTGATAGGCCGTTAAACAGGAACAAACCAAACCAAACGACACACACACACACACACACACACACACACACACACACACACGCGCGCCTATATATATTTACAAATAACTTTTTCTATATTGGTGTTTATATAGTCATAAAAGGAGAAATTCTACTTACCACTCAAGACCACCCGTAAGTCTTGAAGCCATACATAACGTATATGAAAATTCCTTACTGTGACGCTAGTGAAACAAGATGCCGGGTGGTAAAATAAAATAAATTTAGTTAAATTATTGTAATTTTAGACACAGAATGCTTAAAAAGCTATCAGTTAATCATATACGCAGATTATGTTCTTGAAGTTCTGGAGTTTTATTTTTCATATTATTTTTGTCAAATTTTGTGCAGTACAATTTAAAATCTTACCAGTATTACGTGCTGACTTTCTTACTTGGCAAAAATTATTGAAATACCCCAATTAGAAAATGTTTGCCTAGGTGTTTTATTTTTCAGCTAATAAAAAACAAACACTATGAATATGACAAAACAATTTTTTATTCATAGCTGAATATCCTGTCTTCACGAAATATAGCTGTAATGGAAATTCGAATGAATTAAATCTAAAACGAAGCAATCCTACAAAGAACCACTTATTTTAAGGGTGTCCATTCATTCTGCCATCACATCCATCCTTTCTCGGGCGAAATGTCTGTTCGTTTTAACATCTGGTCTGGTGCATTTGCTGTGTATTTAGAGATTCTAGATAAAATGCAAGGAAGAATCTGCAATGTTATTAGTACTGATCTGGCATCTCAAATTCAGTCACTTTCCCATCGACGTAAAGTAGCTTCCCTGTACTTGTCCTGTAAATATTTTTAAGGTAATTGTTCTGATGTACCTTTCTCTTTAATACCTAGACTTTAATCCCAAATTTAAGCACGGTGTGTGCGTTGTGGTGCAGTGGATATCAACTCGGAACGACAAATTGGGGGTGCCGAGTTCGAACTCCAATTGAATCCCTTGCATTCACTTTCGCACAAATACCCCTGGTAATCCATCTCTTCCCTCCAGTTATGGGTTAAATAATAGGATAGATTAGGTTCTAGAGCTTTGGTTGGCAACAAACCTACCGTAGAAAGCAATGGTAACCTAATGCAGGATAAACTTCTACCCAGTTAGTCTTGTCTCTTTCGAGACATGATCGCCCAAAGCGTGGATCACGTATGGCACTTAACTGACTGACTAAATTGACAGCAAGATCTCATAATTTTATAGTTGAAACAGCTAAGTATAACCGTAAGTTCTATGCTAACATTTTCTTCTATAACACTGGAACTCTCTTTCGGTTTCTTGCTTTTAGTCAAGTTTAATCTTCGAAAATTTAAATCTGGTGTCAATGGTTACTTTCTGTCTTAGTGTTTTCTGTTCTTTTATTGTTCACTCTCCGTAATTCTATTTTTTCTCTAATATTCTCTCACGCTGCGAGTTATCTCGTGCTGGGCATTTTCTGAAACATTTTCATCGGCGAGCGTCAACAACACGTGATAAGTTTAGCGCAAAAACAACGTTAAAACTTCAGTCGAAGCTATAAATAAACCCATAAAAACGTTATTGCGTAGGTTCGAGATTGAAGTCAGATTTCGTAAGTGACCTCTTTGCGTCAGATTTCGCAATTGTCCACTTGAGGCCAAATTTATTAATTGACCTCTTCATGTCAGTTTTCGTAACTGATCTCTGACTGTCAAATTTCGTAATAGTCCTCTTAAAGTCAGACTTCGTAATTTACCTCTTGATGTCAGATTTCGTAATTATCAACTTGAGGTCAAATTTCATAATTGACCTCTTGATATCAGTTTTCGTAACAGACCTCTGACTGTCAAATTTCGTTATAGTTCTCTTAATGTCAGATTTCCTAAATGTCAAATTTCGTAATTGAGCTCTTGATGTCAGATTTCGTAATTGAGCTCTTGATGTCAGATTTCGTAATTGAGCTCTTGATGTCA